>APFE030078895.1:160491-173739 GCA_000404065.3 Pinus taeda | reverse complement strand
AAATCACCTGATCATTGTTTATCCAAGAACCCGTGGACAAGAATGTTTTCCCTTTGAAGTGGATTATAATTATCCATTTCTTATCATTTTTAATGTGAATATTTCATCAAATTTCCTCTTGATACTTTTGGTACAATGTATATTATCTATTATATATTCTATGTAATTGAGGATAGTAATTATTTTATGATCGATGTACACAAAGAAAAGTCAAGTTCTTGTTTCCATGAGTGCACACCAAAATAAGTGATCAATCAATTCAACCAATAAGTATGTAATTTATTTTCTTAAGATATAAATAGAAATAATCTAACCATTCATTTAACAAATGAATCTCTCGTCTTGTTATACCTCTCACCTGAATCCTATATAATAAAATAATCATTTATGATAGATAAAACCATATAAGTTGTGAGCTCCTCTTAAAGTTCTTTCTAAGGTTTTATTTAATAAAAATATGACTTGCGTCCACCTCTTCCTTGAAGTAATTCCTCCAAATTTTTGAATCATGCCTAGATCCATGTCAAACGTCCCATACTGACCCTTTAAATTGCTTTAAATGGAAGACATTTGTCTTCAAAGGATATACTTATGATCAAAAAATATAAAATATAATTGTTTCACCTTAGAAGTAGAATACCCTGCTCTAAGAGATTACATTTTACCATACCAATGCTTCCACCATCATATGTTTTCGTTCTAAGCTAAGGTTTTCCTTCTTTAACATTTCCCTTAACACATATCATGTTGTAGGCCCACTCTTGCTTCTTTTTCTTTTAAAATAATAGAATGTGTCCATAACACTACATGCCACCTTGAAAAGAAATATGTCCCCCCTTTGAGGGTTTGACCATGTCAACAATTCTACATGCATCTTCTTGTGCAAAAAGCCTACTTACAAATATGTAAAAATTCCTTAAACAATGGATCCTTACTTGCATATGCCTAAGAAGGTGGAATATGCATCCAAATTTGTAAGCTTGTCCATTAGGGTTTCTTCATGTCTTCAACATGACCTAACCACCTCCACGAAAAATATGTTTAACCCTAAGTGAATGTTGACCAAGTCCAAGTGAAAATTAATGCAATGTGGCATCCTACCAAGTAGGGTATCTCTCCTTTTATGCATGTTCAATCCTTTACTTACTATATATAGTGCTTTGGAATCCTAATACTAGTAATGCATCCCAAATTAAGGATCCCTAACTTTTCATATCAACCATCCAATGGATCATGGGCTTGGATTCACCCCAAGAATATGGCTCTCATGAATAATGCAATAAAAATGTAATGTAAACCATGTATCCATGCTTGAAATGGCTTAGGTGTGTTTATTGAATTTCTTAGTAAAATATGCTTTTGTAATATCTTTTAAGAAACAAACCATATTCCTCAACACTATGGACAAATCATGATGTTTAAATAAGATGGAACAAGCTATATAACCTTCAAATATCTCTAATACATAGCAATTTCCATTAGACTCTAAAGTTTATTTTGTTATGCTTCCTCATAAAAGGCACTCCTAAAAATGTGAAATTATACCTACATTTTCAAAGCATTATAAGTTGTTTTTAATAACATGAACTAAAGGTATTTTTGATGAAAAATTGAGTTCTCAGTTTTATTTAATAAAATAAAATCTAATTTTGTTCATTCGTAAATAGCATGAAAAGTTTTAGAGATTTTTAATCGATATAGATAACCAATAATATCAAAATTTTGAAATAAAAAAATAAACTAGCACATTGTTCTAATAGTCATAAAAGATTTAGAGAAATATAAAATGATGTGCTTGACCTTTTTCGTCGAAATTTAATGATACATTTTGTAAGCATTGTATTTTTCATTATTTAAAATGCATTTTTAATTGCATAATATTTCAACACTCTAATAAACTTTAATGTTTAAATTATAAATTTTATATAACTCAAACCATCTATACTACATTAAATAAAAAATAAAAAATTAAATAAAATAAAATAAAAATTTAACAATTAAAATACAAACCTAACGTACACTACTTTAAATGTCCTAGAGCATCTCAAGCCTTAACTTCGGGGAGGACCATTAATAAACATTTTATATTGATTACACGCCTTAACTTCGGGGATGACCATTAGATAAACATTTTATATTGATTACACTTTATCGTCATGATTTCTAAGTTCTATCAAAAGTCCAACTTAAATTATCCCAATGTATAGTGTATGGCATTTAATATTGTAAGATACATAACGTGTATTCCAATGAGGTGTAGGAGTTGGCTGGAAAGTTATGGAAATTCTGGTTATATTTAGAGAAAATCTGGCAAGGATTTTTGTAAATTCAAGTTATTGTTGTTAAACTTCAAAATTTTAGGTGTCTTAGATGTTTTTGATGGTGCTGAATCCATTTCCACTATCAACAACACGATTCAAATACTGCCTCTACAAGATCTTTTGAAACTTTTTTACCCAAATTCCAGCCACTTTTGACTATCCAGACAATTCCTCCGCCACATTCGACGACTCCCATACATAAGGGCTATAACTCGCATGGTATGTTAGAAATTATATAATGCTTATGCCGCACATGCTATATTAGGAATTTTCTCCCTATCTAAGCACATTATAATGACGTAAGTCAGTGAACGCGAAAATAGAAGAGAACGAGGATTCTAATCCTGATTTCTCCTTTCTCTGTTCATGTCATTTTCTTGGGAAACGATAGAAGTTTTCTATCTTTGCCACTCCTTAGACCTTTCACGATAATGTTAGCCAGGTTGGATGTTATCCACTAATTCCTCCTTGCGACTCGACTCTTTAGACCTTTCATGATAATGTTAGCCAGGTTGGATGTCATCCAATAATTCCTCATATTATTTACTCTCCAAATCGTTTAAAAAACCGCATACAATCCATGCCTCTAAATCCAACAGTATGGAACTTGTTCTCAGGGACACTGCAAGGAGAATATATTTTGTTGACCGGATCAAATTTGGCTGACTGGTTTCAATTCCGCATCCAAACCCCACACCGAGCAAGGTAGGGACAACAGAACAGTTGAGAGTAGTAACTTCCTTGAAATGGAATGAATGCATGGAACATATTGGGTTTGAATGCGACGGAGGAGTTGTCTTTATTTTAATTTAATGGCTTTCTTAATCTCAATTTAATTAGGAAAATTTTGAAGATGAAAATTTATCTTAAATGTTAGAAATCTTGGCAAATCTTATTGTCCATAATACACAACTTATAACATTCTTGATGGATTTAGTAAAAATATTCAAACTTCTAATGATTTTATATAATCTCTATAAAATTTTGGCAATTTTTAAGGTAAAATATTTTTTCCTTATAAAATTTGGGCAAATCATTTTTAGGACAAAATGGGAATTGATAAATATTTTTTTAGAAAAACCATGGAAAATTAGCCCATCTAAGAATATTAACCCCTAAAATTTTCCTTCAATTTAATGCTTTTATTTGCAAAAGAAAAAGGAAAAGGTGTCACAATCACCTTATTTTACTACTAGTTGAGGAGTTGTTACACATTAGAGACTCTTTTTGTTACTTTTTCATATTGTTATATCTATAGGGACAGGAATTGGTTTGTGGATAAATTATTTAAAGAAGGAATTGAAAAGGATCATGGGAGTTGGTTGATTAAGGAAAATAAAACTAAAGAGTATTATGAATGTTATTATTGTCTTTTTATAGATGATGGTCTAGAACACTAGCCTTAAAGACCCCGCTACAGTGACAATTTTTGTTACACGATTTTTTGGGAACTTTACAGCAGTGCCACACTATGGATATGTTGCATGCTCAACCTAAAATGTAACATATTTATGTATTCTTTGCAAGATAGCAGACCTTTTATTTTATTTTTTCATGAGAGAAATATAATGTTGTAATAGGTAGATTATATGTCTTTCTCTTTCTCTTTGTATCTGAATGCATTCGACAGAATGCATACACACAACATAATTTTGTATGGCATTTACTAATGAAACAAAATTAAGATTTTTTTTCCAAAGGAAAAAATATATAATAATAAGTGATAGAGAACCAAAAGTCACAAGTAATTTTTGAAAGGATTATGGAAATCATTTTGGAAAATGAGTGGAACAACACTAATAATGATTTTAGCATATCATCCACAAGCAATTTGTCAAAATAAATGATTGACAAATGTTTAGAGATTTATCTATGATTTTATTATTTAGATAAGAAATCTCAATGGATGAAGTTGCTTCCTCTGGAAAAATGGTGGTGTAATACTACCTATCATACATTTACCAAAATGACCCTATTTGAGGGTCGTTATGGATATCCAATGAGTTTGAGTATCTCATATTTTTGCAATGTAAGTCCAAGATATAAGCAATAGTTTCAAATATGGAGAAGACAAAAAAAATTAACAATTCTTGAGAAAAACCTTCAAATGGCGCAAAATAGGATGAAACAACAAGCATATCAACATTGAAGTTAAAATCAGCAAGAGGGGGGTGATTTTGTATTTATGAGTTTACAACCTTATAAGCAGTCTACACTCAAGAAAAGGAAGAATTAGAACTAGCTCCATAATTTCATGAACCCTACAAGATTATTTGTAGGATTAGAGAAGTGGCATATTTGTTAGATTCTCCTTACTCTTGCTTACATAATGTTTTTGATGTATATTTCCTAAAAAAGGTTGTGGGACAAACTATGCTAGTGTAAATAGAACTTCCAAAATTAGATTAATAAGCGAAGTTGATTCCTAAACCAAAGAAAGTTATCGATCAATGTTCTCTATCTCCTTGGAACGGACCATTGTGGAGTACTTAATCAAGTGGAAGAAATGCCTTTAGAATAAGCTACTTAGGTAAATGAGCAATTTAGGAAATAACACCCTCAATTACAAGCTTTGAGGGATATTTTTTCTAAAGAGTGGACTATGTTATGGCCCTTGGGCCCTATACTAATGCCCTAATAAGCATTAATTATTAGTTTAATTTTTATATTAATATGTTGGCTAGAACCTTTTATTATTACATTTTATAATAATTGTGCCATGTGTCTCCTATATATACACTAAGGAGACATAGTATTAGGATCATCAAATCTTGTCTTCTAGAAAAGGAGGTTCCCCATTTGAAGTGGACTACAATTATTGGTTTCTTATTGTTTTTAAGGTGAAAGGTTCATAAAGTTTCCTCTTTATATTTGTAGTGCAATGTATAATAGCTACTATATATTCTAACTAATTGAAGATCGTAAATATTTTATCATCAATGTACGCAAGGAAAAGTTAAGATCTATTTTTCATGAGTGCTTACCAATATACGAGATTGATAAATTCAACCAATAAGTATGTATTTTATTTTGTTAAGACAAAAATATAAAGAATTAATCTAATCATTCATTTAGTATATGAATCTCTTGTCTTTTCATACCTTTCACATCAACCATAATGAATAAAATAGTCATATATGAGAGACAAGTCCATATAAGTAGTGTGCTCCTCTTTAAAGTTCTTTCTAGGGTTTGATTTAATAAAAAGATGACATGCATCCACCTCTTCCTTGAAGTAATTCCTCCAATTTTGTTAATCATGCTTAGATCCAAGTGAAATATCTCAAATTAACCCTTCAACTTTCTTTAAATGGAGGACATTTGTCCTTATAGGATATATTTATGACCAAGAAAGATAAAATATAATTTTTTTCACCTTAGAAGTGGAATACTCTCTATTACAAGATTTCCTTTTACTATACCAATGCTTCAACCGTCTTATGTTTCCACTCTAAACTAGGGTGTTCCTTCCTTAGCACTTTAACTTAACACATGTCATGCTCTAGGTCTCCTCCAATGTATTACATGTTTCCCCTTTTTCATTTGAAATAATATAATGTGTCCATAACACTACTTTTCACCTTCACAAGCAACATGTATTTCTGTTGAGGGTTTCTCCATGTCAAAAATACAACATGACATCTTATTATGCAAAGGGCCCACTTACAAATATGTAAAATTACCTTGAACAATGGATCCTGACCCACACATTCCTAAAAAGGTGGAATACACATCCAAATATATGGAAGATTCTCCATTAGGGTCTCCTCTTGTCCTCAACATGCCCTAGACACATCATTGTGATGTTCAACCTTAAGTGAATGCTTGACCAAGTCCAAATGAAAATTAGTGCCATGTGGCACCTTCTAGGTAGGGTATTTCTCTGTGTATTCTTGTTTTTCCCTTTGCTTACCATATATGATTTTTTTGAATCCTAATATTGGTAAGGTATCCCTATTTTGGGATATCTATCTATTCGTATCAACCATCCAATGGATCATGGGGCATCGATTCACCCTAAGAACGTGGCTCCCCGTGAATAATGCAATAAAATGAAAATGCAATCCATGTATCCATGCTTGAAATGGATCATGTGTGCCAATGTAATTTCTCAGTGAAATTTTCTTTTGGAATTCCTCTAACAAACCAGCCATATTCCTTAACACCCTAGACACAGAATGACCCTCAAATAAGTTGGAACAAATTATATAACCTCTAAAGATCTCGAATAACTAATAATTTCCATTCAACTCTATTTTTTCTTGTTATGCTTGATGATAAAAAGCACTTGTGAAAAATTAAAATGGTCCTTGCATTTTCAAAGAATTATATAGTGTTCTTAATGTTAGAAAATCAATGTGTTTGTAGATTAAAATTGATTCTCCATACTTGATAATTAGTTGTGATATTTTTTGGCTTTTTATTATTTAGTTTTACTTCTTCATCAAGCAATTACCAAAACATGAAGATCACAAAGAGACAAAGAGCACTTGATATACACGCCAAGCCAGGGAAAAACCGCACAATTTGGGAAAACCCAAATAATCCTCCTCTTATAGAATCAAATCAAAATGATACCTCCAAGACCCAAAAATTAAACCTTCTTCAAGCACCAAGACAATTCTGCAAAAGTATTGTTTAATCAAATCAATATTTTCCAAGTCAATGATCGTCAAAAATCACAAAGATTTCTTCATCTCAAAGTCTCGTCCCTTTAATTCAGGCCTTCCAACTTGAACCTGCAATCCTTGGCCTTGTAGCTTGTAGAAACCATAGAATTCTCACGTGTGTGAGAAAAACAGCCCAAAATTCTAGTTGTCTTCTTCCTTCTTGGGTTTCTCTTTCTTATATGTCCCTCACACTTCCTTCCTTGTTGTCTTATGCAAAGAACGATCTTTTTTGTTGTGTCTTCAAATGAGGATGAGGTCTACCTTATATATAGTCATCCATGAGAGAAAAAAGGTTCTCCAATAGGGTCGATTTATCATGGCAAGGCCAACCTGGTCTTAGAGGACAAATTGAATTTACATGACTCAAAAATTAATATTTTTCTTTTTGCTACAAAGAGACCAAATGGGACTTTAATATATGAGAAATATTCTTCTTGACTCAACAATCCCTATAAACATGAAGAAAATCCTTAACCTAGACTTGAGCACGAAATTGGTGCTTGAACAAAATAGTCCAAAGTTCTAGTTGCCTTCTTCCTTCATGGATTTCTCTTTCTTCTACTTCCCTCACACTTCCTTCCTTCTTGTCTTATGAACAAATCTAGCTTTTTGTTGTGTCTTCAATTGAGGACAAGGTTTTCCTCATATATAGTCATCTAGGAGAGTGAAAAAGGGTGTTTCAACATGGTCAACTTATCATGGTAGGGCCGACTTGGCCTTGGAGGGCAAATTGACTTTTCGTGACTCAAAAATTAATAATTTTCTTTTGTTACAAAGAGTCCAAATGGGACTTTAATATATGAAAAATATTCTTCTTGACTCAACAATCCCTAAAAGCATGAAGAACATGCTTAACCCGGACTTGAGCATGAAACCCATACTTGAACCAAATATATATATATATATAATATATATATATATATATATATTATTTATATTAAATAAAAATTGATACAAGTACAAAGATAATTATGAATATCAAACCTAGTTACATTTCCAACACTTTATAACACGAATTAAATTCATTTCAATGAAAATTTGAATTCTGAATTCTAACAAAGTAAACTGTAATTTTATTAAACAATAATATCATGACAAGGTTTCAAAGAAATTTGAATCAATATAAATAACTAAAAATACCAAACTTTCAAAATATAAAAAAATAAAACCAACACATTGTTGTATACCATAAGTTTAAGAAAATATAAATGACACAATCTAATTATTAAATGTTTTAACCTTTTTATTGGAATTTAACAATACAAGTTTTGGTGAGAATATAATTTTCTGTTAATTAAATACTTTCTTAAATATCTAAATAAATTTAACACACTAAAATCTAATTATTAAATGTTTTAACCTTTTTATTGGAATTTAACAATACAAGTGTTGGTGAGAATATAATTTTCCGTTAATTAAATACTTTCTTAAATATCTAAATAAATTTAACACGCTAATTTTTTTTTAATGTAATTTAGATGATTCAAACTTTTACAAAACAATTTTAAATAAAATTAATTTAAACTTCTATCAAATTTCAAATAAAATTAATAAAAAATTCTACAAAAGCCAAACCAAAACATTAAACAATTAAAATACACCAAATCTAAGCTAAAGCTAACCTAAGCTAGACTACTTTGAATGTCATAGAGCATGTCAAGCCTTAACTTCAGAAATGACTATTAATAAACATTTTATATTGATTACAGTGTATCGTCATGATTTCTAAATTCTAGCCTAAGAACAAGTAAAATGATCCCAATGTATATTGCACTGCATTTAATATTGTTAGATACATAATGGTTATGACGCCTATTGTTAATATAATGCTTATCCCCCACATGATATCTTAGAAAATATTTAATGCTTTTGGATTTAATATTGTTGGATACAAATGGTTATGACGCATATTGGTCTATTGTTAGTGTGATGCTTAGGTTGAACGTGATATCTTAGAAATTATATAATGCTTATGTCGCACATGGTATCTTACAAATTTTCTCCGTTCGTAGCACGTTGAATGCGAAAATACAAGAGAACGGGGATTGAAAACTCCTTGGGAGACGACAGGAGTTTTCACTTTTGCGACTCTTTGCACCTTTCATGATAATGTTCCCCAGCCTGGATATTATACTGCAATTCCTCGTGTTATTTACTGTCCATATCGTTTAAAAAAAGGAGTTGTCTATAATGCACTTTTTGGATATTCCGGTGACGGAATCTGGCGGAAGAAATGAGGTTAAATCTTGATTTTTAGCAGTTAAAATGGTTTTTTAACTGCATATTTGGATTCAGCGCCCTGAAAAACCCCTGGGAGCGTTTGATTGTGCAGAAACTAGCTATCAAACTTGGGATTCCAATGAATTGCTGCCGGATTTTGACCGGAAAAATCCGCCGGAAAGACTTTCAAAAAGTCGCGTTATAGACTACTGCTTAAAAAAACGCCTATAATCCATGGTTCTATTTACCTTCATAAATGTATGAACTTCATGTATGGAACTTCATCTCAGTGACACTGTAAGGAGAATATATTTTGTTGACATCATCAAAGTTGGCTGGCTGGTTTCAATTCCGCATCCAAACCCCACACCCAGCAAGGTAGGGACAACACAACTTCCTTGAAATGGAATGCATGGAACGTATTGGGTTTGACCGATAACATAAAATTTACAACTTTATTAAACTTACAAGTGACGAGATGTGACGTGACGATACTTTTCGATTGAGACGTTTAAGGCTAGTTTATTTGACTGAATTAGATTTGCGCCGGGAAGTGCATCGAATTGACATATGTAGTACAGACTGTAATTGGAGCACGAGAGGAAAAAGGGAGATCGCCGATATATATTATCTAGTCAAATAAAATTCATAGTTACTAAATTTGAATTTGAATTCGATTTGGTATGGAAAAAATTTGATTACGTAAAATATAATATGGGAAAAAATCGAAAATATAGATCTTCGAAAATTAATTTAATTAAAAATTATAAAAAAAAAAAAATTTATATTTTATAATATATTTTAAAAAAATAAAACCGAGTCAAATTTTAATTTAATATAACTCTTAAAAAATGAAAAATAACAACATTATTAATTAGATCTAAGACTTTTTGTGATCCTTTACAACATTATTAATTAATAACCTAAAACAATCTAATTGTTTCTTTGTAAGATTTTTACAAAGATTGTTTACAGTGCAAATAGAAGCATACCCAAATTTTTAATTTTCATGGTTTTTGATTTCCTTTACTCTGGGGGAAGAAGAGAGTATTGAAAATTCAAATAGAAAAAGGCGAAATTATATATTTTATAAATTATTAATAAATAAAAAATTTATTATTCTGTTATAAGAAATTTTATTTTTAACAAGTATACTTTATGATTATCCGAAATCATTATCAAAATAAATTAAACTTATTATTTTTTCGTATAATATTTTAAATATAACATTCTATTGCCTTTTACAACTGTATTTTTTTTAATATCGGAATTTTATTTACGTTTAATGTTTTGAATAATATAGAAAATTTTTGTTTAAATATTAAATTTTATCATTAATAAAAACACTTTACCAAATTCCATCGTAATTGTAATATTTTTCCACATTTATCCATTTAGTGAAAGTATTAAAAAAACTATTATTTGTTCATCCATAGAATAATTAAATAAATTATTATTTATTTATTATTCCTTAATCATTTAACTTCCCACCCTCGAAATAATTATTAAATTATTATTTAATAATTATTTCTAACTCACTTTATATTTCCTTAAATTAATTAATCAACCATTTGTATTTACTAATTATGTTAACTAATTTCCTTATTTAACTCAATAAATCATTATTTTTGAGTTAGTTTACTAAATAAAGATTTTTTTATCATTTCAAAAATCTTTTCCTATCTCAAATATAACAAAAGATTCCTAACAATTAGTTTTTTATTTAGTCTAATGTTTTTTAATTATTTTTCTAAATCTATATCTATCCTAGCGTTTTATTATAGATGGAGATGTTTCTCCTCACTCTCCACACATGACCATTTCATCATTGTCACTATCATCTTATGACTCTTGAGCTGCCAAACTAAGTTTGCATATTCACTACCAATTATGTTCATTGCAACCAGCGAGAGAGAGACCAAATGTTGAAGCGTGGGGAACAAGAGAACCCCACAGAGGGGGATGCTTTAGACCCAAGTCTACATTCTTCAACATCAGGTGTAATCTTTCATAATAATAAAAATTATTTCATTTCCATTGGGTTTTATTGTCTTAACAACTCTTATATATTTTTCAGTATTTGGAGATCATCTTTTGCAGGGTTTTGAATAGTGTTTTCACAGGTCTCAAAGGCATTAGCAAATTTTTCTTTTATTTCCATCGTTATTAGGTTTATTTGTCACCAACGGCTGACGTGGAGAATTTGGTACACCTTCCAAAAATTTCCATACTAAAAAATTGCAACTCCACTATGTCTTCAGTCGACAACTAATACCGAATCCATTGGTTTAGATATTCAGATCCTTGGTAGCTTCATTTCTACATTTTCCCCACTTTCATTTTTATTTCTATTTTCATTTTTTTGGTGGTTTTTTTGAAAAACCTTTGTGTTTTTGTGCTTTTACTTATTTTTTGTAGGTCTGTTTTGGGAAGTTTTAGTGTCTACGGATAGACGCTTAAACCCCTAGACTAGTAGCTAAGTCTAGAACGACAGTGTAAAGCATTCTCTACTTTTTCTATGACCAATAGATTAAATAAGAGGTAAAGAAGCCTACCTATAACTTTTTCTTACTCCTTATCTCCCTTGACCAATTATGTCGCTCCTTTCCATACTTAATCCACTTGAAGAGTACCTGCACACAGAAAGAAGACGAAAACCGATCAAAGCATATGATAATGATCTATTGATTAAACATAGCATGGAATCAAGTACATGATACACATATGGAAGCATCAATGGGCAATACAAGCATATGGAAAAAGCTATGAACACTTTATTAGTAAAAGGAAGAGTTACAACCCAATTTGCTTGAATCAGCATCACTCCTCCAGTTCAATCCCATCCTCTCCTCATAACAAGAAAGACATTTTGACGTCATTATAATACTTGAAATCAACTCAAGTCTCACACTAACAACATCTCCCTATAATTCAATGATTTCCAGCCCATGATCACTTAGATGAGTGGTCTTTTTATAGATGAATGAAGCCTTAACTCCCTACCTCATCTAAATTCGAGCTCAAAGGAGTAGATAAACTTGGGGAACTTCTAGATGCATCCAATGGATAAGACTATTCCCAAACCCTAATGCAATTTCACTCAAATTCGCCCAATGCAGGCCCAAGAGGGCTCAAGTGCGTTGCATAGCACCCTAGCAATGTACTGGACTACACTGCAGCGCACCCTAAAGAAGGCCTGCCTACGCTGATCTTCTTAGAGGCAGTTTTCAGATGATTTCAGTCATGGAACTTCTTGGGAAGCTAGGAATTTTGATGGTTGACTTCTTTAGGGCATGTAACAATTGAATTAGGGTTTTATGTGTCATAATAGTATTGATCTGTAGGTTGGGGTTGATGTGCCTAAATGGATCTATAACAGCTGCCCTCTAAAGCATGAAGTCATAAATATGTATGTCAAGTGAAATGCTTTATCATGTGGAGAGGAGGTTTCAAAGCGGAAGGTGACCTGCATCAATTACAATACATATATCATGATAATTTGATTCTTTCTCATGAACATGTTGAGGGAAGGCATACCCATGCTCAACTTATAAACTTTCATTACATGTACAAATATAATCGTCTATAGATATAGACCCATGAATGGATGACCATGAATGTAAGGCCATTGTACATTTGATTTAGTACTCCTGAAAATATCATAGCTCGGATGGATGAAACTAGATCCGGGGTCTTCAATCTCGTTCAATCTTTTTCTCAAGTACAAGTCTAACCATGTGAATAGATGATCTGAAGTCAAACATGGGAAGACATCATCTGATTACCATCCAATGATGTAATCCATTAACAGACGTGAGAGGAATCACCGATAATGATGATGACCCTCAAGGTACTACAATACATTTCGCATGGTGTGAATAAATGATTTGATGTCGAACATCATACAAAGTCTTTCGGTCGAAGGCCAGCGATGTCAACCTATTGCCGAAAGCAAGAAACCTGCCATTGATGTATGCAAGCCTCAAGGTGCTGAAGGGATGTTTCTAAGTCAACTTCTTGGATAGTGTGTTGATGTC
>APFE030078895.1:95828-148288 GCA_000404065.3 Pinus taeda | reverse complement strand
TAAGCTAGAGCTAAGCTAGACTACTTTGAATGTCGTAGAGCATGTCAACCCTTAACTTTAGGAATGACGATTAATAAACATTTTATATTGATTACAGTGTATCGTCATGATTTCTAAATTCTAGCCAAAGTCCAAGTAAAATGATACCAATGTATATTGCACTGCATTTAATCTTGTTAGATACATAATGGTTATGACGCCTATTATTAATATAATGCTTATGCCGCACATGATATCTTAGAAAATATTTAATGCTTTTGGATTTAATATTGTTATACAAATGGTTATTACGCATATTGGTCTATTGTTAGTGTAATGCTTATGTTGCACGTGGTTTCTTCGAAATTATATAATGCTTATGACGCACATGGTATCTTACAAATTTTCTCCGTTCGTAGCACGTTGAATGCGAAAATAGAAGAGAACGGGGATTGAAAACTCCTTGGGAGACGACAGGAGTTTTCATGTTTGCCACTCTTTGCACCTTTCATGATAATGTTCGCCAGCCTGGATGTTATACGGCAATTCCTCGTGTTATTTACTCTCCATATCGTTTAAAAAAACCGCCCATAATCCATGGTTCTATTTACCTTCCTAAATGTATGGAACTTCATCTCAGTGACACTGTAAGGAGAATATATTTTGTTGACATCATCAAAGTTGGTTGGCTGGTTTCGATTCCGCATCCAAACCCCGCACCTAGCAAGGAAGGGACAACATAACAGTTCAGAGTAGTAACTTCCTAGAAATGGAATGCATGGAACGTATTGGGTTTGACCGATAACATAAAATTTATAACTCTATTGAACTTATAAGTGACGAGATGTGACGTGACGACACTTTTCGATTGAGACGTTTAAGGCTAGTTTATTTGACTGGATTAGATTTGCGCCGGGAGGTGCATCGAATTGACATATGTAGTACAGACTGTAATTGGAGCACGAGAGGAACACGGGAAATCGCCGGTATATTTTATCTAGTCAACTAAAACCTGAGCTTGAGCTTTTGTATTCCAGCTAACATGAACGTGTCACTTGTCTGCGTTCAACTCCATACTAAACGCACCCAATTTCTACACATGACGTGATACTATGTTGCAGCAACCAACCAGCTAAACTTCTATAAAAAGAATCTATGGAATACGTGGCAAGTTGAGCACACAGGCTCGCACGATGTGTGCAATACTTCTGGTCCTTTCACACAATTTTGCAGCCGGAGAGCATGCCAAATTTTACCTCTCAGGGTAACTACGAGGTCATAATGGGGTGGAACTCGATATCAATCATATGCAATAAGCCATGCCCATAGTGATGGTGATATTTCATGGTGATTTACTCAAGCATTTTAACCTCGCATTCTCGACATAGTGGCACAGGGGAAAAGACTCATAGAAAATCAAGAACCACCCTTGGCACCTTGTTTACCCTTGAGGTGTTTTGATCCTCTAGTAAGAAATTCTCTAGTGTGTATATCATCTCGCTCCATCAAAAGAAAACAGTGTTGTAAACATCAAAAGAAAATAGTAGTTGTAAGGCCGTTGTAATTTCTGTCTTTTATGCATTATCTAATTCATGTATTTTGTAGTTTGCATTCAAAGGTATATGTTTCCATTTTGAAGTTTTATCCCTAAAAGCATGCTCAATATTGTATCGTCTATCCCTGTACCTTTGTTTCATTTTCTAGGGTTTAGAGAGTAGGAGTGGAATTGTTAATCTTGACCAATTGGCACCTTCATTGATCAGAGGATCTTTCTCTAGCAATTGTAACACTCAAGCAATGATTAACATTCATGAGCGTCACCCTACAACAATCACTGTCATGAAAGGCTCCACGTGACCAACAACATAAAATACACAAGGACACACTCGAACATTGGCTTGAGACTATATTTGGGCTATATAGTCTCTCCTAATCCCACTCAATCTAATTAGGGGATATAGAGTGACCAAGTGGAGACACAAAACCATGGGGAGGTTATCGAGTGAGGAATATAAGTAGATAATGGTGCAAAACGCACATATTCAAGAATAAATTATCTCCCAAGAGCTAAGAAATAATGAATTGGTCTCTATTATGAGCACAACAATGGATTTATTGGTTTGACACCAAAACTTGATATGCACAAACCAATATGAGCTCTCTAGTCTTAGTTAGCAATTAGAAGAGCTTCATTCTACTCTAGACTAGCACACATTGATACCCTCTTCCTCAATAAATGTCATTAAAAATGGAACACAGAGATTTACTGATCTTAATATAGCTATGTCCCCTCACATGCGGGGATTTGGGCTTGGTAATGTTATCCCTCCTTCAAATACTAAGGAGGTTAGTTTATAAATGTCATCTAATGCTTTTATAGTTTGTAAATGGCATCTAATGTATTCATTATGCTGAACTCAATGAGCATGTGCATGATATTCAGAGTGGTAGTCGTGTTGAACTTGAGGTGAGTTCTATGAAACGACATAAAAGTAAGTAATAGTTGTTTTATTATGTAAATAAAAGTAATCATTGCATATGTGATAAAAGCTAGTTGGAATTGTAATGAAGTGTAATTAGCTAGTATACATAGATTATGGAAATGAGGGTAATCTATATAACTTACATATGGAATCTTAGAGCTTAGTTGTAATAGAGTGTAGTGTTTCCATTGGTATGGATGATAAGTACACTATGGTTCAAGCTTGTATGGTCTCCTATCACACTCAAATCACATACTGCCTATCAACATATTTAAGAGTAATGGTGAAGTATGATAGTCAACTATTACCATTAAAGCTCATATCCATCTTAGAGTGTTTTATCTCATAAAGAACAATACAAGTAATAGAATAAATATAGTTTTGATACTTCAAAGGGCTTATTATAATGATGACTATAACTAGGTAAATACTTAAGCAATGATACAAGTAATATTCAAGTAAGTAATGGTTGTTTTATTATATAAATAAGTGCAATCATTACCTATGGGTGATCACCTAGCCATTTTTTCACTAGGATTATTAAAATACACCATGGAGTATGAGTTTTACACATAAAAACACACTTTCACCTTAGGAAATAATTTAAAGAACCATTTTTCCTAAATTATTTCTAGTTACCCACTTGAAAATAACCGAGAAATTTATTTATTTAATTTTATGTTATTTTCACATTTATCCATTTAGTGAAAGTAATTAAAACTATTTTCATTCATCCATAGGAATAATTAAATAAATTATTATTTATTTATTATTCCTTAATCATTTAACTTCCCACCCTCGAAATAATTATTAAATTATTATTTAATAATTATTTCTAACTCACTTTATATTTCCTTAAATTAATTAATCAACCATTTGTATTTACTAATTATGTTAACTAATTTCCTTATTTAACTCAATAAATCATTATTTTTGAGTTAGTTTACTAAATAAAGATTTTTTTATCATTTCAAAAATCTTTTCCTATCTCAAATATAACAAAAGATTCCTAACAATTAGTTTTTTATTTAGTCTAATGTTTTTTAATTATTTTTCTAAATCTATATCTATCCTAGCGTTTTATTATAGATGGAGATGTTTCTCCTCACTCTCCACACATGACCATTTCATCATTGTCACTATCATCTTATGACTCTTGAGCTGCCAAACTAAGTTTGCATATTCACTACCAATTATGTTCATTGCAACCAGCGAGAGAGAGACCAAATGTTGAAGCGTGGGGAACAAGAGAACCCCACAGAGGGGGATGCTTTAGACCCAAGTCTACATTCTTCAACATCAGGTGTAATCTTTCATAATAATAAAAATTATTTCATTTCCATTGGGTTTTATTGTCTTAACAACTCTTATATATTTTTCAGTATTTGGAGATCATCTTTTGCAGGGTTTTGAATAGTGTTTTCACAGGTCTCAAAGGCATTAGCAAATTTTTCTTTTATTTCCATCGTTATTAGGTTTATTTGTCACCAACGGCTGACGTGGAGAATTTGGTACACCTTCCAAAAATTTCCATACTAAAAAATTGCAACTCCACTATGTCTTCAGTCGACAACTAATACCGAATCCATTGGTTTAGATATTCAGATCCTTGGTAGCTTCATTTCTACATTTTCCCCACTTTCATTTTTATTTCTATTTTCATTTTTTTGGTGGTTTTTTTGAAAAACCTTTGTGTTTTTGTGCTTTTACTTATTTTTTGTAGGTCTGTTTTGGGAAGTTTTAGTGTCTACGGATAGACGCTTAAACCCCTAGACTAGTAGCTAAGTCTAGAACGACAGTGTAAAGCATTCTCTACTTTTTCTATGACCAATAGATTAAATAAGAGGTAAAGAAGCCTACCTATAACTTTTTCTTACTCCTTATCTCCCTTGACCAATTATGTCGCTCCTTTCCATACTTAATCCACTTGAAGAGTACCTGCACACAGAAAGAAGACGAAAACCGATCAAAGCATATGATAATGATCTATTGATTAAACATAGCATGGAATCAAGTACATGATACACATATGGAAGCATCAATGGGCAATACAAGCATATGGAAAAAGCTATGAACACTTTATTAGTAAAAGGAAGAGTTACAACCCAATTTGCTTGAATCAGCATCACTCCTCCAGTTCAATCCCATCCTCTCCTCATAACAAGAAAGACATTTTGACGTCATTATAATACTTGAAATCAACTCAAGTCTCACACTAACAACATCTCCCTATAATTCAATGATTTCCAGCCCATGATCACTTAGATGAGTGGTCTTTTTATAGATGAATGAAGCCTTAACTCCCTACCTCATCTAAATTCGAGCTCAAAGGAGTAGATAAACTTGGGGAACTTCTAGATGCATCCAATGGATAAGACTATTCCCAAACCCTAATGCAATTTCACTCAAATTCGCCCAATGCAGGCCCAAGAGGGCTCAAGTGCGTTGCATAGCACCCTAGCAATGTACTGGACTACACTGCAGCGCACCCTAAAGAAGGCCTGCCTACGCTGATCTTCTTAGAGGCAGTTTTCAGATGATTTCAGTCATGGAACTTCTTGGGAAGCTAGGAATTTTGATGGTTGACTTCTTTAGGGCATGTAACAATTGAATTAGGGTTTTATGTGTCATAATAGTATTGATCTGTAGGTTGGGGTTGATGTGCCTAAATGGATCTATAACAGCTGCCCTCTAAAGCATGAAGTCATAAATATGTATGTCAAGTGAAATGCTTTATCATGTGGAGAGGAGGTTTCAAAGCGGAAGGTGACCTGCATCAATTACAATACATATATCATGATAATTTGATTCTTTCTCATGAACATGTTGAGGGAAGGCATACCCATGCTCAACTTATAAACTTTCATTACATGTACAAATATAATCGTCTATAGATATAGACCCATGAATGGATGACCATGAATGTAAGGCCATTGTACATTTGATTTAGTACTCCTGAAAATATCATAGCTCGGATGGATGAAACTAGATCCGGGGTCTTCAATCTCGTTCAATCTTTTTCTCAAGTACAAGTCTAACCATGTGAATAGATGATCTGAAGTCAAACATGGGAAGACATCATCTGATTACCATCCAATGATGTAATCCATTAACAGACGTGAGAGGAATCACCGATAATGATGATGACCCTCAAGGTACTACAATACATTTCGCATGGTGTGAATAAATGATTTGATGTCGAACATCATACAAAGTCTTTCGGTCGAAGGCCAGCGATGTCAACCTATTGCCGAAAGCAAGAAACCTGCCATTGATGTATGCAAGCCTCAAGGTGCTGAAGGGATGTTTCTAAGTCAACTTCTTGGATAGTGTGTTGATGTCGACAAGAAGCGACTCGTCGCAGGAGGGCCTTGATGTATTCCACATCAATGACATGAAACGAGGTAAATGATTTTGAAGATGAAAAATCTACTGACGACAAAAGGTTCAGGAATGGCGGTCATGAAAATGAAGGTTTATGGTATTGCAAAGGATGAAGTTTGAACTGAATGACTTCTCTTGAACATGTCGGCGACACTAAGATGAATTGGTAGCATTGACCCAAAGAAAAGTAATGAATGGTATGATAGACCAACGGTGTGATAACCATAAAGCTGAATGACCCAACCCACATAGTCACGATGATGTGGTGAAAGTGTCATGTTCAAGGCTCACTTGCTATCATAAAGTGTTTTCCCCTTTTTCCAATTTTTCCCAGGCATTGATGACCAATACCTCTTTATTTTTATCAAGCTTGAGGAGGATAACATATGCTTGTATAATTTCACCATTCAGGTGAATCCATCACTATTTGATGCAAAGTCTGCCAAGGAAATAAAGGAGAGATAGTAAAACATCTATTGTTACATCATCCATTACACATTCCTAATCAAAGGCAGTAAAAATCATCAATGGAATTTATTACAGGGTTACTGAAAAAGGTGGTAAAAATCATCAATGGACTTTATTACAGGGTTACCAAAATCTAAAGGTAAAGATTCCATTTTTGTGGTCATCGATAGACTCACAAAATATACATAATTTTGTGAAATTCAAAGTGCATACACAACATACAAAGTCGTAAACATGTTCATGAAGGAAAGTAATATAATTCATTGTCTTCCTAAGGTAATAATAAGTGAGAGAGAACCAAAATTCACAGCTAAATTTTGGAAAGAATTATTGCATGTGAGTGGAACAACACTAGTGATGAGTTCACAATATCATCCACAATTAGATGGCCATGTTTTTATTTTTATTTACAATGTTTGTCCTCAAATAAGAAATCTCACTAGATGAAATACTTTGTATCAAACATTTACTAAAATTACCCCATTTAAGGCTCTTTATAGATATCCAACAAGTTAAAGTATTACATATTTTTTAAAACATAGGTCCAAGGTATAAGCAATAGAGTCACATATGGACAAGACTAAAAACATTGACAATCCTTAAGGAAAATATTCATATGGCACAAAATAGGATGAATCAACAAGTAGATCAACATCGAAGTGAAAGACAACAATAGGAGGGTAATTGTGTATTCCTAAGACTACAACCTTATAAAAAATCTAAATTCAAGAAAAAGAAGAATCGGAATTAGCTTTGAAATTTTATGGACCCTATAGGATTATTCACAGGATTAGAGAAGTGGCATATGAGTCAGTTTCTACTTATTCTTTCTTTCATAATTATTTTGATATATCTTTCCTATGAAAAGGTTATGGAACAAACTATGCTAGTGTAAATATAACTTGTAGAATTAGATGAAGAAGGAAAGTTTATTCTTGAAGTAGATAAAATAATGGATTAATGTTATCTATATCTTCAAAATAGAACCATTGTGGAGCATTTAGTCAAGTGGAAGAAATGATTCTAGAAGAACTACTTAGGAAACTGAGAAATTCATGAAGAAACACCCTCACCAAAGTACTTTTTAAGAGGGGGCTATGTTATGGCCCTTGGGGCCCTATACTAAGGACCTAATAAGAATTTATTATTACTTTAGTTGTTATATTAGGATGTCGACTAGAAGCTTTGAAGGTCTCATTGTATTATAATTGTACCATTTGTCTCATATATATATATATATATATATAATAATATATATAATATATATAATTATATATATTAATATATATCATATATATTATAATATATATTATATGTATTATATAGTATATTATCACACACACTAAGGAGGCATAGTTGTAGGAGTATCAAATATTATGTTGTTCAATGTATTCATTTTAAAAGAATGTTTTCCCTATTGTTTTTTTGTAAGCTTGGTAGGAATACATCTTCATCATGTCCAATATATCACCCCGATTAAGGCGGGGAATTGAACTGGTGACTTCACATTAAGGAGTGCCTTAAAAAATCACTCAATCACCGTTTATCCAAGACCCCATGGACAAGAACATTTTCCCTTTGAAGTGGATTGTAATTATCCATTTCTTATCATTTTTAAGGTGAATATTTCATAAAATTTCCTCTTGATCCTTTTGGTATAGTATATATTATCTATTATATATTTTATGTAATAGAGGATAGTAATTATTTTATGATAAATGTACACAAACAAAATTGAAGTTCTCTTTTCCATGAGTGCACACCAAAAAAAGTGATCAATCAATTTAACCAATATGTATGTAATTTATTTTTTTAAGATATAAATAGAAATAATCTAACCATTCATTTGACAAATGAATCTATCATCTTTTTATACCTTTCACATCAATCATACATAATAAAATAATCATTTATGATAGATAAAACCATATAAGTTGTGAGCTCCACTTAAAGTTCTTTCTAGGGTTTTATTTAATAAAAATATGACTTGCGTCCACCTCTTCCTTGAAGTAATTCCTCGAAATTTTTTAATCATGCCTAGATCCATGTCAAATGCCCCATATTGAGCCTTTAAATTGCTTTAAATGGAAGACATTTCCCTTCAAAGGATATATTTATGATCAAACAATATAAAATATAATTGTTTCACCTTAGAAGTAGAATACCCCCCTCTAAGAGATTACATTTTACCATACCAATGCTTCCACCATCACATGTTTTCATTCTAAGTAAGTTTTTCCTTCTTTAACACTTTCCCTTAACACATATCATGTTGTAGGCCTCCTCCAATGTAGTACATTTTGCTTCTTTTTCTTTTAAAATAATAGAATGTGTCCATAACATTACATGCCACCTTGAAAAGAAATATGTCCCCCCTTTGAGGGTTTGACAATGTTGACAATACTACATGCATCTTCTTATGCAAAAGGCCTACTTACAAATATGTAAAAACTCCTTAAACAATAGATCCTTACTTGCATATGCCTAAGAAGGAGGAATATGCATCAAAATATGTAAACTTCTCCATTAGGGCTTGTTCATGTCTTCAACATGACCTAACCACCTCGACGAAAAATATGTTTAACCCTAAGTGAATGTTGACCAAGTCCAAGTGAAAATTAATGTCATGTGGCACCCTATCAAGTAGGGTATTTTTCCTTTTATGCTTGTTCAACCCTTTACTTACCATCTATAATGTTTTGGAATCCTAATACTAGTCCCAAATTAAGGATCCCTAACTTTTCATATCAACCATCCAATGGATCATGGGCTTGGATTCACCCCAAGAATAGGGCTCTCATGAATAATGCAATAAAAATGTAATGTAAACCATGCATGCATGCTTGAAATGGCTTAGGTGTGTTTATTGAATTTCTTAGTAAAATATGTTTTTGTAATATCCTTTAAGAAACAAACCATATTCCTCAACACTATGGACAAATCATGATGTTTAAATAAGATGGAACAAATTATATAACCCCCAAATATCTCTAATAGTTAGTAATTTCCATTAGACTTTAAAGTTTATTTTGTTATGCTTCCTGATAAAAAACACTCCTGAAAATGTGAAATTATACCTAAATTTTAAAGCATTATAAGTGTTTTTAATAACATGAATTAGAGGTATTTTTGATGAAAAAGTGAGTTCTCAATTTTATTAAAGTAAAATCTAATTTTGTTAATTCGTAAATAGCATGAAAAATGTTTTAGAGATTTTTAATCGATATAAATAACTAAAAATATCAAAATTTTGAAATAAAAAGATAAACTAACAAATTGTTCTGTTAGTTACAGAAGATTTAGGAAAATATAAATGATGCACTTGACCTTTTTCGTCAGAATTTAATGATACAATTTTTGGTGACATTGTGATTTTTCATTATTTAAAATACATTTTTAAATGCATAAATAGATTCAACGCCCTAATAAACTTTAATATTCAAATTATATAATTTAAATAATTCAAACATCTAATTTCATCAAATTACTATCAGATTTCAAATTAAATTTAAAAAAAAAAAAAACAAACAAAAACAAAACAAACAAACATGGAACAAATAAAATAACTTAAACATCTAATTTCAAAAAATTACTACCAAATTTCAAATAAAATTAATTAAAAAAAACAAAAAAAAACATTGAACAATTAAAATACAAACCTAACCTACACTACTTTAAATGTCGTAGAGCATCTCAAGCCTTAACTTTGGGGATGACCATTAGTAAACATTTTATATTGATTACACTTTATCGTCATGTTTTCTAAGTTCTAGCAAAAGTCCAACTTAAATTATCCCAATGTATAGTGTATTGCAAAAGTCCAACTTAAATTATCCCAATGTATAGTGTATTGCATTTAATATTGTTAGATACATAATGGTTATGACTCACATGGTAGGTTAGAAATTATATAATGCTTATACCGCACATGCTATATTAGGAATTTTCTCCCTATCTAGCACGTTATAATGAGGTAAGTCAGTGAACGCGAAAATAGAAGAGAACGAGGATTCTAATCCTCATTTCTCTTTTCTTCGTTCATGTCATTTTCTTGGGAGATGATAGAAGTTTTCAATCTTTGCCACTCTTTAGGCCTTTCACGATAATGTTAGCCAGGTTGGATGTCATCCAATAATTCCTCCTATTATTTACTCTCCAAATCGTTTAAAAACCCGCATACGATCCATGCCTCTAAATCTAACAGTATGGAACTTGTTCTCAGGGACACTGCAAGCAGAATATATTTTGTTGACCGGATCAAATTTGGCTGACTCGTTTCAATTCCGCATCCAAACCCCACACCGAGCAAGGTAGGGAAAACAGAACAGTTGAGAGTAGTAACTTCCTTGAAATGGAATGAATGCAGGGAACGTATTGGGTTTGAATGCGAGGGAGGAGTTGTTTTCTATCTATCTGAACTATTTCTTTACCTTAAAAATGGTAACCATTTTTATACAAGTTCGTTAGATTGAAAATTTTAAAGATGAAAATTTATTTTGAAGGTTAGAAATTTTGGCGAATTTTACTAGTCCATAATATGAAAACTATAAAATTTTTGGTGGTATTTTAGTAAAAATATTCAAATTTCTAATGAATTTATATAATCTCTATAAAATTTTGGCAATTTTTAAAGTAAAATATTTTTTTCTTATAAAATTTGGGCAAATCATTTCTACGAAAAAATGGGAACTGTTACGTTTTTTTTTGGAAAAACCATGGAAATAGCCCATCTAAAAATATTAGCCCCTAAAATTTTCCCTCAATTTAATGCTTTTATTTGCAAAAGAAAAAGAAAAAGGTGTCACAATCACCTTATTTTACTACTAGTTGACGAGTTGTTACACATTAGAGACTCCTCTGTTATTTTTTTATATTGTTATATTTAAAGGGAGAAGAATTGGTTTGTGCATAAATTATTTAAAGAAGGAATTGAAAAGGATCAATGGGAGTTGGTTGATTAAGGAAAATAAAACTGAAGAGTATTATGAATTTTATTATTGTCTTTTTATAGATGGTGGTTAGAACACTAGCCTTAAAGACCCCGCTACAGTGACAATTTTTGTTACACAATTTTTTGGGAACTTTATAGCAGTGCCATACTATGGAGATGTTGAATGCACAACCTAAAATGTAACACATTTATGTATTCTCTGCAAGATAGCAGACCTTTTATTTTATTTTTTCATGAGAGAAATATAATGTTGCAATAGGTAGATTATATGTCCTTCTCTTTCTCTTTGTATATGAATGCATTCAACAGACTACATACACACAACATAATTTTGTATGGCATTTACTAATGAAACAAAATTAAGATTTTTTTTTCCAAAGGAAAAAATATATAATAATAAGTGATAGAGAACCAAAAAGTCACAAGTAATTTTTGAAAGGATTATGGAAAACATTTTGGAAAATGAGTGGAGGAACAATAATGATGATTTAGCATATCATCCATTAATAGTTGGTCAAAATAAATGATTGACAAATGTTCAGAGATTTATCTATGATTTTATTCTTCAAATAAGAAATCTCAATGGATGGAGTTGCTTCCTCTAGAAAAATGGTGTAATACTACCTATCATACATTTACTAAAATGACCCTATTTAAGAGTCGTTATGGATATCCAATGAGTTTGAGTATCTCATGTTTTTTGCAATGTAAGTCCAAGGTATAAGCAATAGATTCAAATATGGAGAGGACAAAAAAAAATAACAATTCTTAAGAAAAACCTTCAAATGGCACAAAATAGGATGAAACAACAAGCATATCAACATTGAAGTTAAAAACAACAAGAGGGGGGTGATTTTGTATTTACGAGTCTACAACCTTATAAGCAGTCTACACTCAAGAAAAGGAAGAATTAGAATTAGCTCTAGAATTTCATGAACCCTACAAGATTATTTGTAGGATTAGAGAAGTGGAATATTCATAAGTTTTTCCTTACTCTTTCTTACATAATGTTTTTGATTTATATTTTCTAAAAAATGTTGTGGGACAAACTATGCTAGTGTAAATAGAACTTCCAAAATTAGATTAATAAGCGAAGTTGATTCTTGAACCAGAGAAAGTTTTCGATCAATGTTCTCTATCTCTTTGGAATGGAACCATTGCGGAGTACTAAATCAAGTGGAAGAAATGCCTTTAGAATAAGTTACTTGGGTAAATGAGCAATGCGGGAAAAAGCACCCTCAATTACAAGCTTTGAGGGATTATTTTTTTAAAGAGTGGACTATGTTATGGCCCCTGTGCCCTATACTAATGCCCTAATAAGCATTCATTATTAGTTTAATTTTTATATTAATATGTTGGCCATAACCTTTTATTATTACATTTTATAACAATTGTGCCATGTGTCTCTGATCTATACACTAAGGAGACATGGTATTAGGATCATCAAATCTTGTCATGTAAAATTTCTTCATTGTAAAAGAAGGTTCCCCCTTTGAAGTGGACTACAATTATTGGTTTCTTATTGTTTTTAAGGTGAAAGGTTCATAAAATTTCCTCTTTATATTTGTAGTGCAATGTATAATAGCTACTATATATTATACTAATTGAAGATTGTAAATTTTTAATCATCAATGTACACAAGGAAAATTTAAGATCTATTTTTCATGAGTGCTTACCAATATACGAGATTGATAAATTCAACAAAAAACTATGAAATTTATTTTGTTAAGACAGAAATATAAAGAATTAATCTAACCATTCATTTAGTATATGAATCTCTTGTCTTTTCATACCTTTCACATCAACCATAATGAATAAAATAATCATATATGAGAGACAAGACCATATAAGTAGTGCGCTCCTCTTTAAAGTTCTTTCTAGGGTTTGATTTAATCAAAAGATGACATGCATCCACCTCTTCCTTGAAGAAATTCCTCCAATTTTGTTAATCATGCCTAGATCCAAGTGAAATATCTCAACTTAACCCTTTAACATTCTTTAAATGGAGGACATTTGTCCTTATAGGATATATTTATGAGAAAGAAAGATAAAATATAATTTTTTTCACCTTAGAAGTGGAATAATCTCCATTACAAGATTTCCTTTTACCATACCAATGCTTCAACCATCTTATGTTTCCACTCTAAACTAGGATGTTCCTTCCTTAGCACTTTAGCTTAACACATGTCATGCTCTAGGTCTCCTCCAATGTACTAGATGTTTCCCCTTTTTCATTTGAAAGAATATAATGTGTCCATAACACTACTTGTCACCTTCATAAGCAACATGTATTTCCCTTGAGGGTTTCTCCATGTCAACAATACAACATGACATCTTATTGTGCAAAGGGCCCACTTACAAATATGTAAAATTACCTTGAACAATGGATCCTTACCCACAAATCCCTAAAAAGGTGGAATACACATCCAAATATATGGAAGATTCTCCATTGGGGTTTCCTCTTGTCCTCAACATGCCCTAGAAACGTCGTTGTGATGTTCAACCTTAGGTGAATGCTTGACCAAGTCCAAATGAAAATTAGTGCCATGTGGCACCTTCTAGGTAGGGTATTTCTCTGTTTATTCTTGTTTTTCCCTTTGCTTACCATATACGATTTTTTGGAATCCTAATATTGGTAAGGTATCCCTATTTTAGGATCTCTATCTATTCATATCAACCATCCAATGGATCATGGGGCCTCGATTCACCCTAAGAACGTTGCTCTCCATGAATAATGCAATAAAATGAAAATGAAATCCATGTATCCATGCTTGAAATGGATCACGTGTGGCTAGTGTAATTTCTCAGTAAAATGTTCTTTTGGAATTCCTCTAAGAAACCAACCATGTTCCTTAACGCCCTAGACAAAGAATGACCCTCAAATAAGTTGGAACAAATTATATAACCTCTAAATATCTCTAATAACTAATAATTTCCATTCAACTCTATTTTTTTTGTTATGCTTGATGATAAAAAACACTTGTGAAAAACTAAAATGATCCGTGCATTTTCAAAGAATTATATAGTGTTCTTAATGTTAGAAAATCAATGTGTTTGTAGATTGAAATTGATTCTCCATACTTGATAACTAGTTGTGATATTTTTTGGCTTTTTATTATTTAGTTTTACTTCTTCATCAAGCAATTACCAAAACATGAATATCACAAAGAGACAAAGAGCACTTGATATACGTGCCAAGCCAGTGAAAAAGCGCACAATTTGGGAAAACCCGAATAATCCTCTTATTATAGAATCAAATCAAAATGATACCTCCAAGACCCAAAAATTAAACATCCTTCAAGCACTAGTTGGTTCGAAACGCGTCGAAAAGATTCTTTCTTATGTGATTTACGCCGAAGCTCTTCTTACAACTATGACAAATCACAGAAGTCTCAATTCTACAATCCTTCAAGCATCGAGACAGTTCTGAAAAAGTATTCTTTAATCAAATCAACATCTTCCAAGTCAATGATGGTCAAAACTCACAAAGATTGCTTCATCTCAAAGTCTCATCCCTCTAATTCATGCCTTGCAACTCGAACCTGCAATCCTTGGCCCTGTAGCTCGTAGAAACCATAGAATTCTCACATGTGTGAGAAAAACAAATCAAAATTCTAGTTGTCTTCTTCTTTCTTGGGTTTCTCTTTCTTCTATGTCCCTCAGACTTCCTTCCTGTTTGTCTTATGCCAAGATCAATCTTTTCTGTTGTGTCTTCAAATGAGGATGAGGTCTACCTTATTTATAGTCATCCATGAGAGCGAAAAGGTTCTCCAAAAGGGTCAACTTATCATGGCAGGGCCGACTTGGTCTTGGAGGACAAATTGAATTTACATGACTCAAAAATTAATATTTTTCTTTTTGCTACGAAGAGACCAAATGTGACCTTAATATATGATAAATATTCTTCTTGACTCAACAATCCCTATAAACATGAAGAAAATTCTTAACCTAGACTTGAGCATGAAACCCGTGCTTAAACAAAAAAATATATATATTCTTTTACATAAAATACAAATTGATACAAGTATAAAGATAAGTTTCCAACACTCCCTCTTAACTAGGGAGGTATTCATAATGACTCAAAAAGTCTATCTCAAGCTGAAATATTCATACATTAAGAAGGGATTTAGATTGATAAGAACAATTGATGATAGTATCATCATAGCTAGGACTATCACATTTCCTAGGCCTTGACATGCACACTCTATCTCTCCACAAGATGAGAGCACAATGCTAGGAAGAAATCCATGAGACACCACACCACCTCACCAAGATACATACTCCACCTAGGATACCCATAGTATGTCTTCCATGGACCATTTCCCTCAAGGAAATTTCTATCCACTAGACCATTCTTTGTCCAATTCCATGTACTTGACTTAAGATATCCATCCTAATCCATCACAGAGCATGACTCAAGAATGTTTGTCCAATATTCTTATCCAATCCACCATTATCCTTCTCCATTTCCATACTTAGGATATCAATCCTAATTCATCACAGTACCTCAAACAAGACGAACAAATGTCCAACCATACTCCCTCTCAACCTGAGAGGAGAAATCCATGCTCACTCCCTCTCGAATAGGCAGAGTGCATCAACAAGCCCTAGCTTATGTTGGAACTAATCATACTTCCCTTACATCAACTACATGTTATTGTTGTAGCTTCCTCAACTAGCCCTATTATCATTAAGTATGCTCATCTTGCAACTTTTTGAAATAAAGCTCCAAATCTTCCTCCTAACCATCCATGATATTTTACTTGAGGTATTAATCTTTTGCAACATGTACAATGTCCAACACTACTTCCTGCCACTGGATAGTCCATCAAATAGTTCCTTCAATTGATTGATTACAGTACAAGGTTAGTCAATCTATTGTTTATTCAACCTTGAACACAACTTGGTTGACCTTACCAATCAATCTCTATCAATTAACATGGTTCCGTAGACTTACATAATTTAGCCCTCTAGTTGTTATTCCCATCTTTCCAAAATAGCCAACTCTTAGCATCTTCAAACAAACCTTCTTGTCAGTACATATCTCTTCCTTAAGCTTGCTATACATATCCCTCTAATTGCCTTATTATTACTTAAAATAGACAGTCCTTAGAGCACCAATCAAGAAACCTTAGCTTCTTCTATCAAAAATGTCTTCCTATCACAACCCACTTGATAGTGAATGTCCACTACTTCACTATCCTTAGGGTTTTCAGAAATTTTCTCACATGATAATGAACCAACTCTTTCACTTACTATACAAAGAGATTTTTCAAGCCCGTTCCCTCAACAACCTTAGATTTGAGCCTGCACCATTTGGCCCTATATAGGGCTTCCTTGTACCTACAAAACACAACATAATACCCTCACCAAATGACCCTCTTCTTGTGTAACTTCCACATAGAGATGTGGCCTTGTTTTGGAAGGGTTACTAAGAAATTCGGTCTCCAAAACAGGCCCTTCCTTCAACTTGCAATTACATAGAAGTATTTCCCCTTCTCCAATATGAGAATCCTCCTTCTTCTGCTCAAAACCAACCCTTTAGACTTCTTCCAAATGTCCTTCATCTCATTCCCAGAATAGACTCCTACTTGTTGTCCATCTTCTCTCACCACAATACATTATGTTAGACTAAATATGACCCATTTGAAGATCAAAATATCCTAAAACTATTGTGGTAATGCCTTACTTTACTTAGAGACTTAGCCTCCCATTCTATGCATTGTTTTTTAGAGTTTAGGATAACTCTTTTCACGACCCAGCAAACCCTTCTTTTCCTCATTTTTCCCTTAGGTTACTCGGATATTTAATCTATTGATATTATAATATTCTCAACTTATTTATCCAACAATCAAGTTCCTTGACCATTCTCCTATAATTTGCAAGCATGTGCCCTCCTTTCCTTCTTCAGAACAAAGATAAATTTGGGACTATTTTAGTCCTCTTCTCCAACAAGACTTGTCTACCCAATACTGAGAGGTTCCTCAACATTTAGACAATTCCTTCATATGCTCGGCTAGAGCACAAAACAAAGATCCTTCCTTTACTCAACTTTTCTACTTGAGAACTTGGTCACCTTAGTTAGTGGTATTTTCTGTATTGGTCTGGATCTGATTATGACCTCCTTAGCAATCCATCTCAAACTTCAAGCTGATTCTCCACAAGGACTACATCTCAACCTTAGAAAGAATTCGGATCATGTACATCATTGTTATGTTAATGAAGGTAACCCATAATTCATAATAATAGTCTTGCTCAAAGAAAGAAATTAAGATCTCCAATTTGAATTTACACCATAGTTAAAGTGGCATTGTATCATAGTCATGCATTTGCTTTTGGAGAGACAACAAATATTACTATAGAGATATGGTTACCTATATTCCATATGAGATCATGCCACTGTAATTTAATGAATTCAATGCCATTGTATCATTGCCACTACAGAGTTTAGCAAGACTATTGTGCCAAAGAGTACAGGGTATGAGAGTATAGTGTGACCATAGTAAGACCATCCATTAGAGCTTGCCATCATTAATATCTTACTATATTATATCCAATTTCAATGCGCCAATGCCACACCCAATCAAATTGTGTCATCCTATTGTCTGTCGTTTTGGGAATTAATGTTCGCATTCACATATTGTAGGAACCCAGATCAAGCACATATATTACAACATACTTGCATCATGTATACTTCTAAACTAACTTAGACCAATTCAGATCATGTATATACTATAGTGACTCAAATCTCAATCATTTTGAATTAATTTGGATCAAATGGCATACTATAGCATCATAAATTTAACACTTGAAACTTGAATCATGGTAATTATCAATACCACAAGAAACACATCACTCGCATGCCTTATCTTGCTGTAATTTGCTATTCATAGTTCTATCCAAAAGTAAACTTGTATCACTACTCATTATTATAAGGGGGAAACACACATTTCTATAACTTATAATTATGCCTCCTTTAACCACAAAACATTGTCTGTGAACGAATTCAGTATGGTTCATAGTAAGGGAATCATTGCAATTACAACAACCTAAGAAACTCACTTCCATCCTCAGTCTAGTTGCTCAAGGGAATTCACATTATTTAATAGAAAGGTTTTCACAATAACTCTTATTTCATTCCATAAAAGTTTGGATTAGTCTAGTAGTATATGTCCACAAAATATTCACATTTCTCTTCAAGAAAGTAGCCTCGAGTTCAAAGATGAGCTATAGATGATATGAGAAGTTTCCACAGTCATCACAAGATCTACTAAAATTTAATGAGAGCCACTGAAATAAGCCATAGAAATGTGATATTCAAATTATCTATGCTTCACCTTAGCTATGATTTCATGTTGGAAAATCAATGTGTTTGTATATTAAAATTAATTCTCCTTACTTGATTATTACTTGTGATATTTGTTGGCTTTTTTTATTTAGTTTTACTTCTTCATTAAGCAGTTATTAAACCATGAAGATCACAAAGACACAAAGAACAGGAGATATAGGCTCCTATTCAAGGAAAAACCTCACAATCGGGGAAAACTCTAAAAATCTTCTTCTTATAAAATCATATCAAAATGAGACCTCTAACACCCAAAGACTAAACCTCCTCCAAGCACCAAGTCAGCCCTCCAAAAGTGTTCTTAAATCAAATCAATGTTTTCCAAGTCAATGGTGGTCAAAACTCATAAATTTTTCCTCATATCAAAGTCTCAACCCTTTATTTCAGGTTTGCGACTTGAACCTACAATCCTTGGTCGTGTAGCTTGTAGAAAAATAGTCCAAAGTTCTAGTTGTCTTCTTACTTCATGGATTTCTCTTTCTTCGACTTCCCTCACACTTCCTTCCTTCTTGTCTTATGAATAGATCTAGATTTTGTTGTGTCTTCAACTGAGGACAAGGTTTTCCTCATATATAGTCATCTAGGAGAGTGAAAAAAGGTGTTTCAACATGGTCAACTTATCATGATAGGGTCGACTTGGCCTTGGAGGGAAAATTGACTTTACGTGACTCAAAAATTAATAATTTTCTTTTGTTACAGAGAGTCCAATTGGGACTTTAATATATGAAAAATATTCTTCTTGACTCAAAAATCCCTAGAAGCATGAAGAACATGCTTAACCTGGACTTGAGCATGAAACCCATAGATGAAAAAAAAAATAAATAAAAAATAAAAAATAAAATAAAATAAAATCTTATTTTACATAAAATACAAATTGATACAAGTACAGAGATAATTATGAATATCAAACCTAGTTACTTTTCCAACACTTAATAACCTGAATTAAATTCATTTCAATGAAAATTTGAATTCTGAATTCTAACAAAGTATAATGTAATTTTATTAAACAATAATATCATGACAAGGTTTCAAAGAAATTTGAATCGATATAGATAACTAAAAATACAAAACTTTCAAAATATAAAAAAGTGAAACTAACACATTGTCGTATACCGGAAGTTTAGGAAAATATAAATGACATAGTCTAATTATTAAATGTTTTAACCTTTTCGTCAGAATTTGACAATACATTTTTGGTGAGAATAATTTTTTTATTAATTAAATACTTTCTTAAATACATAAATAGATTTAACGCCCTAAAAAATCTTTTAATGTAATTTAAATGACTGAAACTTCTACTACCAAACTTTAAATAAAATTAATTCAAGTTCCTTCTAACAGATTCAAATAAATTAATAAAAATATATATGAATTAAAAATAAATAAATAAAGAATAAATTAAAATACACCAAATGTAAGCTAGAGCTAAGCTAGACTACTTTGAATGTCGTAGAGCATGTCAACCCTTAACTTTAGGAATGACGATTAATAAACATTTTATATTGATTACAGTGTATCGTCATGATTTCTAAATTCTAGCCAAAGTCCAAGTAAAATGATACCAATGTATATTGCACTGCATTTAATCTTGTTAGATACATAATGGTTATGACGCCTATTATTAATATAATGCTTATGCCGCACATGATATCTTAGAAAATATTTAATGCTTTTGGATTTAATATTGTTATACAAATGGTTATTACGCATATTGGTCTATTGTTAGTGTAATGCTTATGTTGCACGTGGTTTCTTCGAAATTATATAATGCTTATGACGCACATGGTATCTTACAAATTTTCTCCGTTCGTAGCACGTTGAATGCGAAAATAGAAGAGAACGGGGATTGAAAACTCCTTGGGAGACGACAGGAGTTTTCATGTTTGCCACTCTTTGCACCTTTCATGATAATGTTCGCCAGCCTGGATGTTATACGGCAATTCCTCGTGTTATTTACTCTCCATATCGTTTAAAAAAACCGCCCATAATCCATGGTTCTATTTACCTTCCTAAATGTATGGAACTTCATCTCAGTGACACTGTAAGGAGAATATATTTTGTTGACATCATCAAAGTTGGTTGGCTGGTTTCGATTCCGCATCCAAACCCCGCACCTAGCAAGGAAGGGACAACATAACAGTTCAGAGTAGTAACTTCCTAGAAATGGAATGCATGGAACGTATTGGGTTTGACCGATAACATAAAATTTATAACTCTATTGAACTTATAAGTGACGAGATGTGACGTGACGACACTTTTCGATTGAGACGTTTAAGGCTAGTTTATTTGACTGGATTAGATTTGCGCCGGGAGGTGCATCGAATTGACATATGTAGTACAGACTGTAATTGGAGCACGAGAGGAACACGGGAAATCGCCGGTATATTTTATCTAGTCAACTAAAACCTGAGCTTGAGCTTTTGTATTCCAGCTAACATGAACGTGTCACTTGTCTGCGTTCAACTCCATACTAAACGCACCCAATTTCTACACATGACGTGATACTATGTTGCAGCAACCAACCAGCTAAACTTCTATAAAAAGAATCTATGGAATACGTGGCAAGTTGAGCACACAGGCTCGCACGATGTGTGCAATACTTCTGGTCCTTTCACACAATTTTGCAGCCGGAGAGCATGCCAAATTTTACCTCTCAGGGTAACTACGAGGTCATAATGGGGTGGAACTCGATATCAATCATATGCAATAAGCCATGCCCATAGTGATGGTGATATTTCATGGTGATTTACTCAAGCATTTTAACCTCGCATTCTCGACATAGTGGCACAGGGGAAAAGACTCATAGAAAATCAAGAACCACCCTTGGCACCTTGTTTACCCTTGAGGTGTTTTGATCCTCTAGTAAGAAATTCTCTAGTGTGTATATCATCTCGCTCCATCAAAAGAAAACAGTGTTGTAAACATCAAAAGAAAATAGTAGTTGTAAGGCCGTTGTAATTTCTGTCTTTTATGCATTATCTAATTCATGTATTTTGTAGTTTGCATTCAAAGGTATATGTTTCCATTTTGAAGTTTTATCCCTAAAAGCATGCTCAATATTGTATCGTCTATCCCTGTACCTTTGTTTCATTTTCTAGGGTTTAGAGAGTAGGAGTGGAATTGTTAATCTTGACCAATTGGCACCTTCATTGATCAGAGGATCTTTCTCTAGCAATTGTAACACTCAAGCAATGATTAACATTCATGAGCGTCACCCTACAACAATCACTGTCATGAAAGGCTCCACGTGACCAACAACATAAAATACACAAGGACACACTCGAACATTGGCTTGAGACTATATTTGGGCTATATAGTCTCTCCTAATCCCACTCAATCTAATTAGGGGATATAGAGTGACCAAGTGGAGACACAAAACCATGGGGAGGTTATCGAGTGAGGAATATAAGTAGATAATGGTGCAAAACGCACATATTCAAGAATAAATTATCTCCCAAGAGCTAAGAAATAATGAATTGGTCTCTATTATGAGCACAACAATGGATTTATTGGTTTGACACCAAAACTTGATATGCACAAACCAATATGAGCTCTCTAGTCTTAGTTAGCAATTAGAAGAGCTTCATTCTACTCTAGACTAGCACACATTGATACCCTCTTCCTCAATAAATGTCATTAAAAATGGAACACAGAGATTTACTGATCTTAATATAGCTATGTCCCCTCACATGCGGGGATTTGGGCTTGGTAATGTTATCCCTCCTTCAAATACTAAGGAGGTTAGTTTATAAATGTCATCTAATGCTTTTATAGTTTGTAAATGGCATCTAATGTATTCATTATGCTGAACTCAATGAGCATGTGCATGATATTCAGAGTGGTAGTCGTGTTGAACTTGAGGTGAGTTCTATGAAACGACATAAAAGTAAGTAATAGTTGTTTTATTATGTAAATAAAAGTAATCATTGCATATGTGATAAAAGCTAGTTGGAATTGTAATGAAGTGTAATTAGCTAGTATACATAGATTATGGAAATGAGGGTAATCTATATAACTTACATATGGAATCTTAGAGCTTAGTTGTAATAGAGTGTAGTGTTTCCATTGGTATGGATGATAAGTACACTATGGTTCAAGCTTGTATGGTCTCCTATCACACTCAAATCACATACTGCCTATCAACATATTTAAGAGTAATGGTGAAGTATGATAGTCAACTATTACCATTAAAGCTCATATCCATCTTAGAGTGTTTTATCTCATAAAGAACAATACAAGTAATAGAATAAATATAGTTTTGATACTTCAAAGGGCTTATTATAATGATGACTATAACTAGGTAAATACTTAAGCAATGATACAAGTAATATTCAAGTAAGTAATGGTTGTTTTATTATATAAATAAGTGCAATCATTACCTATGGGTGATCACCTAGCCATTTTTTCACTAGGATTATTAAAATACACCATGGAGTATGAGTTTTACACATAAAAACACACTTTCACCTTAGGAAATAATTTAAAGAACCATTTTTCCTAAATTATTTCTAGTTACCCACTTGAAAATAACCGAGAAATTTATTTATTTAATTTTATGTTATTTTCACATTTATCCATTTAGTGAAAGTAATTAAAACTATTTTCATTCATCCATAGGAATAATTAAATAAATTATTATTTATTTATTATTCCTTAATCATTTAACTTCTCGCCCTCGAAATAATTATTGAATCATTATTTAATATTATTTCTAACTCAATTTGACCATAATTATTAAATCATTATTTAATAATTTTTTCTAACTCAGTTTGACCATATTTCCCTAAAGTAATTAATAAATCATTATTTTTTGAGTTAGTTTACTAAATAAAGATTTTTTTATCATTTCAAAAAAAATTTCCTATCTCAAATATAGCAAAATATTCCTAACAATTAGTTTTTTATTTAGTCTAATATTTTTTAATTATTTCTCTAAATCTATATCTATCCTAGCGTTTTATTATAGATGGAGATGTTTCTCCTCACTCTCCACACATGACCATTTCATCATTGTCACTATCATCTTATGACTCTTAAGCTGCCAAATTGAGTTTGCATATTCACTACCAATTATGTTCATTGCAACCAGCAAGAGAGAGACCAAATGTTGAAGCGTGGGGAACAACAGAACCCCACAGAGGGGGATGCTTTAGACCCAAGTCTACATTCTTCTCCACTAGGTGTAATATTTCATAGTAATAAAAATTATTTCATTTTCATTGGGTTTTATTGTCTTAACAACTCTTATATATTTTTTAGTATTTGGAGATCATCTTTTGCAGGGTTTTGAATAGTGTTTTCACAGATCTCAAACACATTAGCAACTTTTTCTTTTATTTCCATCATTATTAGGGTTATTTGTCACCAACGGCCGAAGTGGAGAATTTGGTACACCTCCCATAAATTTCCATACTAAAAAATGGCAACTCCATTGGGTCTTTAGTCAACAACTAATACCGACTCCACTGGTTTAGATATTTAGATCCCTAGTAACTTCATTTCTTCTTTTCCCCACTTTTGTTTTTATTTCTATTTTTATATTTTTGGTGGTTTTTTTGAAAAACCTTTGTGTTTTTGTGCTTTTACTTTTTTTTTGCAGGTCACAGGTACTAATCCAGTAGGAGATAATATTTTTTTGTTGCAAATATGTGACGCGGGAGACCCGAGATCCCAATGCACTTTTTTGGGCATTTTCTGTGTTGGTTGTGCATGTTTAAGACCAAAACCTATGCTACTGTGTAGGAACCATGTCAGTTTTTGCGCTGCAATGTTTTCCAGCTTTCTGCTATTTTTTAAGGGTTTCTCCAAGTCAGAGTTTTGTTTGTCTATCAGAGGGGGTGTTTCCTCTATTCTTTTTTAGTCCATTAGGCCTAGATACTCTCATTTTTATTCTCTTTAGGAGGAAGGGAAAAAAGCCCCTTGGGTTTTGCAGTATGCCTCTGCCACTTTCTAGATGGTTTGTTGAGTTGGGTAGTCTAGTGTTCAGAACTTGTAACCATTGTTTTTCAGCATAATAAGCCCTTTATTTATGTCCTTTTAATCCTCAGTAACATCACTTTGGATTCCATTTGAACCTTTTGTTGCACCTTTTCTCTAGGTCTTTTCTAGGTATCCTCTTTTCAGTTAATTTATTGTTCTTTTCGAGTATTTAGTCATCTTATTTACTGTTATTTTTTGCATAAATCTAGTAGCATTGACCTTAGATCCTAGCCACAATTGGTATTTCATATCTTGTTCTTTTTCTTTGGGTTGCTTACTTTTTCATAGTCCACTTATGTTGTCTTCATAGCCTCTTCGGTGGGAAATAGTGTGGTCAATTTATCTATTTTGTTGTTGTTCATTTTTTAGTATAGCTTATAGTTTTGTATTTTATCTTCCCACAACACGTTGCATTTGAAAAAAATATCTAATTAACTTATTGAAACAGAATATTTTACACACACTTGTGCACCCTAGGTAAACGAGCACTTGGTTAGCACCTCCAAGCCAAGAATTTTAAACTCTCACATTAATAACTTAACAACACACATAGATCTAAGACTACTTGGGGATCAGGTAAAAGGAGTCTATTAGTTAAGGTAGGATCCGTGGATACACTTCCAATAACGCCCATCGATAATTTATATTGAGACATGGAAGTTTTCCTTGTAGGGAGATTTAAAATCATCCACCATCCTATGGTCAAAACCGAAGCGTGATAGAAACCCGTTTGAGAGGGGGTTTGGCTTAGGTCACCATGTGAGTGATTCTCCAGGAGGTGAGCCAACTCATGGCAAGGAATCGCATGTTGGCAGTCGCCTACCTAAAAGCTCAAGATTCATGCACCCCTATGGGATGGAGGTAACTCAGTAGCCATTCTTAGGATGAACACTTTACAGGTGGTGGTTTTGGGAGCAATTATCCCTTTATATTACCTTACCCTAGCTAGGTTCACTTGTAGATATAAGACCCCATACGTAACAATTTTTTTGGAAGGCTATCAGAAACATAATATTAGGACTTTTTTTTGGAGTAGAAGACCTTTAGGCTAGAGGTCATTTTTCTTCTTATAGGACATGCTTACCTGAATTAGAGTAGTAGTATGTTGTAGTTATATTTCCCTTTGCACCACTGCACTAGGTGGTTTCTTTCTCTCTACCACTCTTTTTCTTCATGCTCATCCTCTAGCCTTTAGTGTTTATCATGTCTTAACATCATTGCCTCCCCTAGGAATTTGTCGTGGCGATTTTGTGGTCTTCACCCCTAGTTTCCATTAGGACATCCCTTAAGACTTACACGATAAGTCAGGGTCCATCTCCCTAGTCTGCATATGGACTCTAGTCTTTATAAATCATCCAATTCATCCTATGATTTTGATTCCTCTCATACTCAAGCCACTACCATGCCTAGTGTCAACGTTGGTGGTAATGTTGGTCCTAACGTAGACACCAATAGCAGAGGAAAATTTGGCGTAATGCTCATAATACTTATGGTATACTGATCATGGAGGTACCATTGGAACCTTGCAAGGAATGGATCATTCTCAACCCCTGCTTCGTTACATGGTTGGCTTAAGTCTCACCAATTTGAATCAACTTATTAGTGATCCTCTTCACAATGACCTAAGTTAGCCACCTATGTCGGCTGAACTCCCATCAAATATACCAAAATTAGAGGGGAATTCTAGATAGGACCCCACCAACCATGTCCACTCGTTCATATGTGGTGTTCCTCTAATTCGACCATAGAAGATTTCATTTTTCTATGGCTTTTTCAATGCACCCTAATTAGAGCTCCTACAAAATGGTACATAGACCAAACCCATGCCTCCCATTCCACATTTGTGACCCTCACAATGAATTTTTATCCTTCTTCCAATTACCTCTCTGCTATGATAGTAATACCAAACTCTTGACTTCCTTTCATCAAAATTTTGCCACTCTCTTTTTCGATCATGTAAAAGAGTGGTGTAGAAGGCGAAGCATATGAAAAAATTTGGAATTCAAAGACCATTCTACATGGATTGGTTCTTGCAAATGCTCTTGGCCCCGATTGGTAAAGATGTTGCTTCACATTTCCCTCAAACTGAGGAAAAATCTCTCCAAGTAGCTTTGAACTATGATCTAACCTATGCCCAATAGGGCTACCTCTATACCATCGTCCCTGACCTTCCTAGGCCTAGTACTTCATCCTCATAAGACGAATATCATGTCGTCAATGGTATCATTGGGTTAGTATCTTACCCTCAACCATATCCATATCTTCAATCACCTATGGGTTATGGCCAACCTCACAGGGGAAGAATTCCACCTACGCTTATCCTCCCCTTGACCCTTTGCGTGTTAACTCATACCAAGGCACGAGTGTGCCTTATGCATTTTCCCATCCACATTAGTTGATGTCAGGGCCAATTATTACTCACCTTGGTTACCAGAACGTTTGCATGCATCCTTATTGTCCATATGCATTTCCTAGTGCTCCAGCCTCAATGGCACCAACACCTTAACCTCCCATGCCTCAATCACCTCTGTCGCAGCAACAACCTCCTCCTCAAGGCCAATTCTATGCTCAGCAGAATGTCTCCCCTCCCCTCAATCGCAAGAGAATGAATAAGGGGAATGGTAACAAGAATCATCCACCTCAAGGAAACCAAGGGTGTCAGCCTAATGCTAATAAAAGTGAACAATCTAATACCACAACCCAGCAACAAAGTGCATAACCCAAGTAGAACAAGGTCCTTTGAACCAATAAACCTTATTCTTGTTGTCGTACTTATCAAAATTATACTCATGAGTATCCTCTTCTCCCCCATATGCGTAAAGCATGGGAAGATCAAGAAACTCCCTCTAGAGGGAAGCAAACTTTGGGTCCATCTGTCCCTCCTTCCATGCATTCAGTAGTGCTTACCTACCCCTTACCTCACTAAGGATATGTGGCATCCAAAACTGGCCAGAATCCTCCACCTCCTCCCTCTCAATAGTAGGGAATGGGTCTTACCAAATTATCATAATGAATTTCAAAGATATAAATCTCTAGACTTGATCGTGCCAATATGACAAACCTCCTAAAAAGCAGCAACCGATGCTCAACCTAATGTTGTAATAGATCCTCTTCCATCAACAAAAGATACCTTATAGATCCCTCCAAATAAGGTAGGGGTTTCAAAAAATATTGTTAACTGTCTGTTATGTCTAAGTTTTGTCAATTTTCATGTCGTCCATACTTACAACATAGTAGATGATAGTACAATCTCCTATAGTTGTGTCAGCACTGGAAGTCCTCCAGACATGCCCATCTCAATAAAAATATCTACTATCTTCTTTAGGTGTTGTGGACCCTTCACATGATCACATGATGATTTTTGATGTTGACACTATAGATCATCTCTGCCTTCTACCCTCTATTACTTTCCAGATACATGTTTGCATTAATAACATCATTGTCAAATGATGTATCGTTGATGAAGGTGCATCCACTTGTGTGATGACTGCGACTATCTCAAAATAACTTGGTTCTCCTGACCTTTCAAAATCCACTATCACTCCTTGTGCATATGATGGTCACCCCTCAAAACCCCTTAGTCTCTATTAGAATTGTCCCTTCTTGGTTGCTAACAAGCAAGTCATGGTTGATGTTGAAGTTATTGACGCCCATCTTGATTATAACTTGTTGCTTGGTTGTAGTTTCATGTATGCTATGAAAGTTATTGTGTCTTCTTCCTTTTACACTGTGAAATTCCCTCATAATGGGAAGATCATCACCATTGGTCAATTGTCATACTACAATCTTCAATCTCAAACATCTCCTCAGGAAGTTATTTCTTCAATGGTGGGTAACAATTCCATCCCTTCTTTGACCGAGATCTCTCCTAGAGTCTATAAATATTACATGTTTCTAGGGTCATATTATGGCCCAATGCCTATTCCAACTAGGCCTAGATCTTCCACTGTTTGCATGCTTCAAATGACATTGGATACCAAAAATCAGTGCGATATGTCTTCCCAACAACTAGCTCCCCAACAACTTGTTGCTCAAGACTCAGTTGGTCCCTTAGGAGGAGTTCCTCCTAGCCATTATCTATTTGGTCTAATACCTTTCTTATTCCCACCACGTGACATATTTTCCACCATAGTGATGGTTATGTTGATTATCCGTAACATGACTTTAGGGATCCCAGTTTGGTACATCAATCCTCCTCTAAACACCCCTCCTAATCAACTAAAGCCTTAACATGGATTTGAATCTGGTACAACTGGTTTCCACCACCCCTACCTATAGTTTAGTTCCACAACAATCTCAACAGGAAGCTACTCTTGTTGTGAAAGTGACTAGTGAGGGAGGAAAACCTTGAAATAGGTGGGCAAGGACAAGGAAACCCAAGCGAAAACCACTCCTTATAAAGCACTTAAGCCTACTCCTCCATGCACTTTTTTTTATTTTCATGGTCATTGATGACCTCCAGTATTGCAACAATAATGCTGCAACTCCTAGGGCTTCCTTCTTTACTTTTATCAACCCGGTAGTTCATAACAAACTTGGAAGCGACAGTGTTGTATGCACAAGTACTAGCTCTTACTGCAGGTTGTCACTTGATCAACTGGCGCAAGTCCACTAGGAGCTTAAGCCAACTTCTATGAGTTCTCAGAAGAAGCTTTAACTGTGATGAAAGGAAGCTACCTCTACAGGGGCTATTCTACTTGCAGAAAGAGAAGGAAAACTAGAATGAAACGCAAACCCTAGCAAACCCTAGTTTACCCACTAACCCTACTTGTGCAAGAAAAGAGATGGAAACTACTGAAATGGGTGCCATTGACTACTGAAAAGGAAAATTGCATTTATTCAAGTTACTTCTGAAGAGAAATGAGAAGAAATCATCTTTTTGTACTTTTGAGTATTTTTATGTGGAATTATTAAGCTTATGATTTGACTAGTTGTGACTGTGGAAAGGTTTGGTGGTAAGGGAAGATGGAGTTGGATTTTGCAGATAGTGAAGAAGGTGTGGGGAGGTCCTAAGAATCCCCTAGTACCATTTTTAAGACTTCCATTGTGATTAGACTTCAAAAAATCACTCACAGGAAGTTCTGCAGGAGGCTGCAGGGGATCTACAGGAGGTTCTCAAGAGGATCTACAGGAGGAAGCCGAAAGTGGTTTTTGGAGGTTTGAAGGTGGAAAAATGATGGGAAAGGGGAAATGAAGGCTAGATGAAGGTGTTTAGGGGTCTGTAACTTGTCAAGGAAGATCAGGGATGAAGGATATGGTTGGATTTGTTCAAATGGTAAGAAAACAACTTTATGGAAAAACAATGTAGAAATTAGGGAAGATTGGCGAAATGTGGCGAATGAGCTAGGGGATCTATGAGAGGTGAGCTGGTGCTGGTTGTTTTATGGAGGAATGAGGAGCTAGAATGTCCTACAAGAGATCTGCACACTTACTTCTCAAAACTGACCAAAGCAAGAACTGAAAACAGAGTTTTGTCTATCTTAACCTAATTTCTGACCTAAAACCAGAAAAATGATGAACAATACCTTATGAACATAAAATCATGCGAGATAACTATGGTAGAAGGGAATAAAAGGATCTAAGCAATTAAATTTGAACCAATATCAACTTTTCCAAATCAAAGTATCACACTAGCAGTTGTATGAAGGAGCAAAAATTGTGTTTTTGGTGGCAGCAGTAGTGCCTTGACCTCAAATCATAGTCCCAAAGAGGGAGAAAGGAGATCAAGACCTACTATTAGCCTTTTTGGATCTTTTTCTATCACTGTAGCAACTTACATAAGCAACATGAAGCAAAAACAACTATTCTAATCATCAAAAGAAACCTAATCTAATGAAGTAAAATGAGTATATGCAGCAGAAATTAACTCATGAATGGAGACAAAAACATATAAGTACACAAAGGAGGTGCTAGGCAGATTGGGTTTGGCCCTAACCCAAGAGCTTTAGCCCTCTGGAAAAAAATCACTGCTGGCTCAAAACTTCATTTATCTTCATTATCAAAAATAGCAGTTACATCACATAAAAATTGTCTCAAAAAGAGCTTGAAAATGAGTTGAGTACAATGCTGCACAAAAGTGCGAAAATATACTAAAAACTGGCTAACCTGATGAGTCTTGAAGCCTTCTTATTTATACAATTGAGGACTCCAAATAGTCCTCCTAAAATTAAGGAACTCGGCTTCCTAGAATTGAGGTTAACAGCAGCCCTACTTGACTTGCTCGGCTACCCCTTGGAATCATCAATGTGGGCCTTTGTACTCCGAGCTGCTGATGGAGAATTCGAGGAAGGGGTCATTAATGAAGGAGACACCCCTCCTACAAGTCCTCTTCCCTGTTTCCCTCGAGTTTGGCTGCCATTTGCTCATAATTTCCTTGTCTTTGTCCAAAATTATCCAAAAAATCTGCAATAAACATTCGTTAGACTACATGGAAAAGTGACTATCCCCATTCACTCTATTGACATAAATATATTTAAAAACATGCACAAAACTATTGAGAATGGTGGATTAAATTGAAATAATAGGCAGAATGAGCCCATATAGTTACCCATTTCTGGGGCTCATCATCACCCCTCTCCTGAATGGGTTTCTCATCCTCTGAGCAACTAATCTAGCTCTTCACCTTTAATTGCTCTGACAGATTCCCTAACATCCCAAGCCTTTGATGTGATTTATTCCTCTCTATCATGGAAACCTGCTTTCCTGTCCACTTCCTCCCATTGTTTCTGTTCTTCCTCCTTAAATCCTTCCCACAGTCCTAACTGTAGTGGAGGATTGAACTTAAGACCAATCTAGTTGGCTTTCAAGTTTTGCATTGAGTGTTTATATAGGGGTACTCTCCTCATGGCCTCCCTCATTTTGTTTGGGGAGTGATACTCCCTGATCCTTAATCTATGTGGCAATGTATTCCACCTTCTTATGCAGGCATGAAGGTAGTCATCGCCAAACAATCTCTCCATATCTTCAAAATGAGCAATAGCGTGTGCTTGCCTGTCAACATAGTCAGGGAGAACTTGGGGTGGGATGTAAGGTGTTGGTGGGCATAGATGAGAGCCAATGGTTCTGCTGGTTCTTCTCTTATCATCACGGGCTCACTTAGCTCTTTTGCCATTATCTTCTGAATTTCGACTGCTCTCTTTTCCTCATGGCTCATCCAAGAAGCCATAGCCATTAGTTGTAAGTCTCCCAATGCAGCATTTGGATGCCATAAATTCATGTCATTAGGTAAAATTCATGTCATTAGGTAAACTTCTGCTAGCCTTGCTTTATCCTCGACTAAACTATGATCACATAAATGCATAAACTGACCGTAATCTTGAAATGGGATTGTACCCCTTTGGGCCATTGTCTTAATCTGGAATTGGAGTCACTGGTCTTTGAGATACAGTGCATAGGATTTAGCTGGTTGTCTGCACTGCAATGCCTCCATTGCCCAGCTGGCCATGCAAGCTAACTGGGCATTCTTTTCCTGCAGCTACTTTTTCAAAATCATCACTTCAGTTGCTATTTGAGATTCTCTTTCTTGTCGTTGTTTCATCAGTGTTTCATTATCTGTTTGTGGTTCTTCTTCTTGTTGTTGTTTCTCTGCCGCCTCACTATCTGCGTGGGGTCCCTCTTTCTATTGTTGTCCTTCCAAGATTGGCAGCTTATTTCCCCCTTGAGGTTCTAGTTCTTGTAACTGCTTTTTCAACAGTTCATTTTCTTCCTGTAGTTGAGCTCTTCTGATGCTCTTTGTGTGCCTTACCATGCTTAACTCCCTGCTTATTTCTCTCAACTTGTTTTCCATGTGCCTATATCTTTGACTTCTTTAGATTTAGCAATCTGCATCTAAGTGTGGGTCCTAACCCTTTCCTTTTCTAGTTCGAAGAAAAGAGGCACAACGAATTTTTGTGGGATGATCTTCCCACCCTCCAAGAGATTGTAATAGGAGCCTAAGTTAGGCAGAGGTCCTAGTTCTAGTATTTCTTTTGCCTTACCTTCCTCTTGGGACTATTCCTCTACCTTCTTTTCTAGTTTTTCAGTTTCGTTGAGCTTGGCTAGTGTCTCCTATAGAGAGGTTTGTGCCTCTTGTAGGACTGCTTTAGAGTCCAATTATCCTTTCCTTCCAGGTGGAGGTCTTGGGACTCCCTCTCTCGTAGGTGATATAGATTTTGGAGGGGGATTCCTCCTTTGTCACAGTAGGTGCATCCTCAATGATAATGGGTTCTTTCGATGCTAGTTGGGGCTTTCCCACCTTGATTTTGGTGCTCCTCTGGGCTTTGAAACACATCGATGTCTATGTTTTTCTTTTTCCCTTTTGCTTAGCTGGAGTGCTCAATGCAGCAATAACAGCTGTTGCTTCCCTTGCCAGTGTTTCAGGGGATACTTCTTCCTATTGTTTTTCTTCTTCGCCCTTTGTAGCTTTTCCTGTGTCAACTGTTTCTGTTTTAATTTCTGTTGTCCCAGGTGGTGTTTTCTCCTTTTCCTGCTGAGTTCCTGCCTTCTCAGTGGTCGTCTTTTTCTAAGTTGTCTTGGTCTTCTTCTTCCCAACTTTTGTCCTCTTTCTCTTTTCTGCTTTTGATGTTGTTTCCTTCTCTGCCTTAGGTTCAGCTATGGTTGTGTCATTTTTCTATTCTTCTCTCTGTTTTTCCTCTTTTTCTTCTTCTACTTGAATATTTTGTGCTTCCTCATGGATTTCCTTTTCAAGTTCCTTTGTCTGCTCCTCCTCTTCACTGCTGGAGGGACTAAGTTCATCTGTGAGAGTTTTAATGTTGTCTTCCCTAGTCATATTCCTGAAAATTTCCCAGGCTATAGGGATGGTGTATGCGTGGAGGGAATTCTCTACCAACAATTTAATGAGTCCATGGTGGGCCACCTGGTCTAGGACCCCTACATTCAATTTGGTGCCACACTCTATCAAAGACTAGAGGAGAAAATATGGAAGATTGAGTTTTCTAGCTACAGGTAGGTCCATTCCATATCTTAATTCATGCAATAATCTGAAGTGATAACCATAGACTATACTATATCTTCCTTCACAGGAGATATATTTCATGATCTAGTAGCTGACCTCACCCCATGGATGAGGTAAACTTGTCCTTCTGATCCCATTCTTATCCTCTACAGGATGTTCATCAGGCTGAAAAAATGTCTTTTTAGCAACCTGTCCTAGTGGTTTTTCTTCTTTGCTCCAAGGGAGCCCAAGTGGAAGACTTGTGATTCTGCTGATAAATTTTGGTGTAAGCTCTATGGTCAGACCCCTGAAACTGACTGTGGCATGTTTTTTCGAATGGGGTCTTAAGGACATTAAGAATTCCTCAGTCACCCCCTCATCATATCCATGAATTCTCTCAAAGAAAAGCATCCAGTTTGCCCTGGTGAAGAGGGCTACCACCTCTGGGTGTTCATGCAATTTGTTGGATTTCAAAGGCTCCTTTCTCATAAAACCTCCTGGCATGGTGTTTAGTGACTTCTGGAAATGCTCAGGTGAGGAAGAAGGCAAAAATTTAAAAACCAGAAATAGAGGAGTAGCTGAGGTTTATCTTTCTGGAATCAAAGAGGGAATTCTTCGTGTTTCTCTCTTTCACAACAACAATGTGCAATTTTTCCTCCCTTCAAACCGTGTTCTCAACCTAAATTTACTGCTTGGGTTTTTCTTTTTTGAGGAAATCGATATTTTGACAAAACAGAGAGTATAGGAAACAATGCTTTTCTTCTTTATCACAAAATGAACAGGCTTCCAAATGCAAATTCACACTTTTTCATAGGCTTGATTTTCTATGGTTGAACCTCTTTTTTTTTTTACAGAAGAATACGGGGAAGAAAAAAAAGACAGACTTTTAGTGCAGAGAAGAGAATGGAGGGACTGTATAGAATTCAGAAAAATACAGGCAGAGTTTTGTGCTCACATTACTTACCTTTTTCACCCCAATACTTTGCTTCTAATCCCACCACCTTGTATAGATATATCACATGTAGAGTGGATTTCTGAGCCTACCTCTCTTCGAGCTTGAATTTGGAAAAAATTTCAAATTTTTCCTCTGCAAAGCTGCTCTCTGGCCTTCCTGTAGACGTTGCTCCTATTCCTGTAGAATACGATAATTCTCCTGTAGAGCCCGATAAGCAGGAAGGTTTTGAAATCTGGCAAAGAATGTTTGTTCGTTGTTCTGAAGGTGGTAGATGAGTTACTACAGTCGAGAACTCGTTGATGCAAATGAAAACAAAAGGTGGTGGAGTCTTCGATCGCAGTGTACTTAAGCTGATGGCGTGACTACGGTAACAAGATGAGGTGGCAGGATGGGTATGTTATCGCCATCCAGACTACTAGTCCTACTCTAGTGCCATTATGGTATTTCATGTTACCTGCCTGCCATCACTTCCATTATACCCGTTATACGCCGCCACCACTACTGGTTCTGAGTTTTTCTTCCTGAGTTGACGAACCACACATCCTAACTGCATCTTCTGAACTGCTATTTGAATTGGACGATGCGTGCTTGAACTGAATGAGGGTGGTTTTAACTGAACGAGGGTGGCCAGTTAGATGGCCACCGATTTCATTTGATCGTGACCATCTCAATGGTTCACGAATTTCCTAAATAATATTCATGCAACAAAGGAACAACTTTAGCCACTTACCTGTTAGTCGCTACTGTGCTTTGCATGCTCGGATTTTGGCACCTTGTTTTTTATTGTTGCTACTTCTGGTGCTTGTGGCCTCTAAACTGGTGGTGCCTACTGGTGATTTTCGATTAGGCACAACTCCTTGTACGTTGTATACATCTTTGTTGCACTGACCCTACCTCTGGAGCTTGTGTTTAAAGGGATCAGCTATTACAGGAATCTTGCAGGATTTCCTGTAGCTACTTCTCCCTCTAAAATTTTTGGCTGATGCTTGAACAGGGAATGAAGGGAGCTGCAAAAGGTTATGAAGGAAAGGAGTAACAGCTGGAATACATCAGGTATGAAACAAGTGAAGAATGTTGTTGTTTTATTCATCATCATTTTTTGCTTAAAAACGAAAGAAACAAAATTTCTATGTTTTCTGTGCGGGGAAGGAAAATCGTGTGGAAATGTGGGTGTGCAGGGATGGAATGGAGAATTAAGAGGATGAATGGTGGCAGGGAGGTCCGTAGGCCCTATGGACAAATTTCTAGCCCTCAGATTCTTCTCTGAACTTGATTTTGGGCTCTCTGTAGTTCCTACAAGAGCCTCCTGTAGAATGCACAGAGTTTCCTGTAGGATGCAAAATTTCCAGAACAAGCAAGACCAAGGCCTGGGAAAAGACAATGGTAATGGAGAAATGAGGTATCAAGGGTGTATGTAGCCTGGCCATGTCCTTTTTCTCTTGTGTGAACCTCCTGCAACCTACAATGCATTCAAAAGAAGTTAGGTTTTTTTTCTCTGTTTTTTCCTTTTTTCATCCTTTTCTTTTTTCTCTTTCTCTTTTTCTTTTTTTTATGAGATAGCTGAGGTTCCTCCAGGATATTTTCACCCTCACTGCTTGCTTTGGGCACCTCCAAGAGGTTTTCACCCAGGGATCTTTTATTCTTTTTCTGTTTTTTCCTTCTTCTTCTTTTTTTTCCTTTTTTTCTTTTTTGTCTTTTTTTTTTAGCTCAAGGTGTGGGTGGAGTGGACGCAGAGATCTAGTCCACTACCAACACTATTTTACTCAGACTCTTAATGAATTCCTGCTTGGAAAGGGGCTTCTTGTAGATCTTCAAACTATGCCCATTGACGAGCATGGGGATGGATTCTTCATCGATGGTCCGGATCAGGACTGAACCATTGTCATTGCATCTTTCTATTGTGTATGGTCCCAGCCATCTTTTTCTTAGTTTGCCCTTGAAATCTTTATATCTTGAATCATACAGTAGTGCCCAATCTCCTTCTTGGAATTGTTTTTCTTTGAGGTGTCTGTCATACCATATCTTTCTTTGAAGTTGGACTACCTCTGAGTGGAGAAGGGCCTGTAATCTCTGCTCATCCAATCCATTGAGTTGAAGTAACCTTTCCTCTTGTGCATGGCTAAGATCTAGGTCCAGCTGAGCTACCATCCTTAATGTGTTATATTCAAATTCTATTGACAGCAAAGTCTTATTCTCATAGACCAGCTCATAGGGTGTGAACCCTGTGGTGGTTTTCCATGTCATGTTATAGGCCCAGGTGGCCTCAACCAATCGATCTGCACAATCTTTTCTGCTGCTGCTCATTGCCTTAGTCCAAATCCCTTCCAAAAATCTATTAGTGACTTCCACCTGGCCATTTGATTGCGGATGATAAGCGTTGGAAGTTTTGTGCTTAATTTTGTGATGTGTGAGCAGGTCTTCAATTAGATTGGAGGTAAACTGACTCCCTTGATCTGTAACTAATTCTCTTGGATAGCCAAACTTGTAAAGATATTTTCGCTCAAGAACTCAGCTACTTTTTCTTCTGTTGCTGCCTTAATCACCTTTGTTTCTGCCCATTTTTTCAGATAATCAGTACACACAATGATGTAAGATTTATGTTTTGAAGGAGGGTTGATGGGACCCATAAAGTCCATGCCCCACTTCTCAAATGGCTTGAAAGTCACTTGAGGTTGTAGGATCATCTCATCCCTTGGAGTAGGTTTCCCCATCCTTTGACATCGGTCACATTGGCTGATATATTTTTTCACATCTTGATGAAGAGTGGGCCAATAGTAACTTGCTTGCAGAATTTTGAAGGCAATCATTTTTGTTGCAAAATGGCCTCCACAGGGCCCATCGTGACAAGTTAGGAGAATGTCAAAAAATTCCTCCTCCCTGACACATTGCCTCAAAATTTGATTTGGGCCAAGTTTAAAAAGATTGCCCCCAATCTAGGTGAATGGGGCACTTTTCATCATGATCTTGCTCTTCTCTTTTGAGGATAGGTGTGGTGGAAACTGTGTTGAACCAAGTAACTTGCTATATCAGCAAACCATGGAGAGAGTACTGAAATAACAAATAGGTGTTCATCTGGCATTTGATCATCCACCATTCCTTCTTCACCTACAGGCAAATATAATCTAGACAGAAAATCAACAACAACATTTTCCTTACCCGGCTTATCAACAATGGTCAAATCGAATTGTTGCAATAAAAGTAAACATCTAATAATATGAACATTTACCTAATTGCTGCATGATCAATCTGTATGAATGTTTGATAGCCGGTGATGTAGTGTCTGAACTTATTTAGGGAATGGACTATAGCTAGGAGCTCCTTTTCAGTTACAGTGTAGTCTAATTCTGCCTTGAACAAGTTCTTAATGACAAAATATATGGCATAAGGCAACTTCTCATCAACTTGCCCTAAGGCTGCTCCTATTGCTTTGCTCAAGGCATCTGTGTGAATATGGAAAGGTAGGGCCTAGTTCTCAAAATTGGGGTAGTTACCAGTTTACCTTTCAAGGTATCTAGAGCCTCTTGATAGTTGTCAATCCATATGAACTTAACATCTTTTCCCAAAAGACCAAACAATGGAGAGGATAGCTTACTAAAATCCTTAATGAATCTTCTATAATACCCTACTAAGCCTAGGAAACTCTGAACATCTCTTACCTTTTGAGGAGGTGGGACCCTTTGGATGATAGCAATCTTGTTGGGATCCACCTGTAATCCTGCTGAGAAATTGTATGACCTAGCACGGTCCCTTTAGTCATTAGGAATTTGCATTTTTCAGGACTAAGGGATAGGTTCATTTCAATGCATTTGGCTAAAACTTTTCCCAGGTTACTCAGAGCTTCTTGGAAGTTAGAACCATAAGGGGTAAAGTCATCCATATAGATTTCCATTGAATCATGAACCAGTTCAGCAAATATGCTTAGTACTGCTCTCTCGAAAGTGGCGGGGGCATTACACAACCCAAAAGGAAGGACCTGATATGCAAAAGTACCCCAAGGAGTGAAAGTGGTCTTATCTTGGTCTTCTGGGCTGATTTGGATCTGGTTGTACCCACTAAACCCATCTAGGAAGGAGAAGAACTTCTTCCCTGCCAGGCCATCTAACACTTGATCTATGAAAGGAAAAGGGAAATGGTCCTTCTTGGTGGCCTTGTTCAGTTCCCGATAGTCTACACAAATTCTCCACTTCCCGTTTTTCTTTGGCACTAGCACCAAAAGAGAGACCTATTCGCTATCAGAAATGGGGTAGATAAATCCTGCATCTAGAAACTTTTGCAGTTCTTCTTTGACAATGTCCTTAAGGGCTAGATTCATCCTCATTTGAGGTTTACTGACTGGTTTACAATGTTCTTTAATGTAAATGTGATGAGTACAGACTAAAGGGTGAACTCCCTTCATCTCCTTATAGCTCTAAGAAAAAGCATGCAAGTGGTTTTCCAATAAGTTACACAATAATTTCTCTTGAGAGGTGGATAGGGATGAGTTGATCCTCAAGGTTCTTTTTGGGCTGAATTCCACATTCTTCACTCGGAGAGAGGTTGGATCAGCCACACAGAGATCAACTATAGGATTGGCCTAGGTTTCTTCCACCAACTCTTCTAATGGAAACACACTTGGGGGGTGGATTCTGAATCAATTTTTCAATAAGGTCATCTTCGGTTTGTGGGCCCCCCATGGTAGCCTCTACTATACACAATGGTGCAAAGTAGACTTCATCCTCATTTTCCTCCTGCAACCAGAGAGGTAAATCATGTTCTAACTGAGGTTGGGCAGGAGGATATAGGACCAGTTGCTTGGACATATGCCTATTCTTGATTGTCATGTTCCCAGTGCGACAATTGATGTAGGCATCTGCAGTAGCCAACCAAGGTCTTCCCAAGATGAGAGGATACCCAGTGAGCTTTGCCTTTGGCTGGAGAACCAGGAAATCAGCAGGGTACTCCCAAGAATCAATAGAGACCATTACATCTTCCACAATCCCCTCAGGGGTCATGGTGGAGCGGTCTGTTAACTGCAGGACTATGGTGGTGTTTCTCAAGGAACCTTGAAGGTTGAGTTTGAGCATAGTGTCCCTGGTCATCACATTAATGGCAACCCCTAGATCAATCAAGGTATGGGGGATTATGGTGCCATTGATGTGGACATCGACTACAGGACTCCCAGGGTCTAGATATTTCAGACAGATTACCTGCCCCAACATTATTTCAGACAGTTGTCCTATGACATTGATAGTTGGAGCATCTCTCTTGTGCCTGCCTGGGTGCCTGAAGCACTTCTCCTTGATCATCTTGTTGTATATGGGCACATCCCATATGGCTTGGAGAAGTGGTATCTTTACAGATAACTGTTTTAATTCTCCCAGAAGTTCAATTTCTTCTGGGGTCAATTGTGTGGTTCCAATTAGTCTCTCAGGAAAGGGTGGAATGACTTTTGGTTCATTTTCCTATTTTTCTTCCTCATCCTCCTTAGGAGGAGGTTGGATATTTGGGAGAACCTTCCCAGATCGTAGGTTAATCTCCTGAATCTCCACAGCATAGGTCGGACATGATGTTTCTCCACTATATACTTGCTAGGCCTGTCTGTTGTTAGGGTTTGGGTTCGGTTGAGCAGGTATTTTGGGTTGTCTTAGTGGAGCAGGAGATAATGGTTGTGGTTGAGTAGGTGGTGGAGGCAAAAGAGTGGGAGGAGAGTTGTACTGGGCCCTCCACCCCCGATGAGGTGCATTCCACTGAGGCTGTGGCTGAGCATAAGAGTGAAATGAATGAGCCACTGGTGGAGCCTAGTATTGAGGAGGATATGACCAAGGAGGGGGTGTGGACGAGGAAGGATGAGCAGGGGGACCCAAAGAAGGCATGGAAGTGGCTTTATTGGGGTTGTAATAACTCTGGGATGTCCCTTGCATTCCCTGTTGGTAAGGTTTGGGTCCATGTGGCCTCCTTTTATTCATGAAATAGAGTGGTTCAGTGGCTCCTTTGGCCCCTTCATATGCAGCTTTAATTCCAGGCAAGGAAGGGCACTGATTTGTAGGATGGTCTTCTTCACAGAATAAACACACTTCTATAGAGTGCAATGGAAATTCATTCCTAGGATGCTTTCTAGTGCACCTGGGACAAAAGATGGCCAAAGCCCTCTTGGCTTTCTCTTGCTTCCTTTTGATATGCAAGGTATCCATTTGCATGGCAAGAGTCTGCCTCATCTTGCTCTTGAAATCTTCCAACTGATTCTCAAGTTCGTTTCTAAGGGTTGAACTGGATGAGGATGTACTAGCTAAAGGTTGACTTCCCCTACCTCTCTTTCTAGTTGACCTAGAATGGTTTCTTAACACAATCTTTATGTCATCATAAGGCAGTTGGTAGATGTCTCCCTCAACCAGCAAATGGAGGGTATCTGGAAGGTCTTCAGGGACTCCTCTAAGCAGAACCAAATTTATATATTCGGGGTCAAGTGTGCACTTGGCCCTTTTATAACTAAGTTGAAACCTTTCTTCATAGTCTTCTAAAGATTCATCACTTCCATGGTCATTCGAAAGATTTCTTCCTTGGTATCCCTTGACCTACAGTAGTCCTAGTATTTGTTGTTAAAGACTTGTTGCATCTGAGCCCAAGTTGTGATATTGTTTCCAAGTAACCCCATGAACCAGCACAATGCTGCATCCTTGAGGGTAGAAGGAAACAGTTTCAACTTCTGTTCGCCCTCTGCATAGTCATAGGTTCGGCAGAGAATAGCAAATTCAAACAAGAAGGTATCAGGATCTTTGGTAGTCGGTCCATGGAAGTGAGGTAAGGCTGAAGGACTTATGTTTTTCATTTTTGTGTCCCCATTGGTCTCTCGAATATGAAAGGCACCTTCTATTATTTCCCCATTTCCTCTAACGTTTTTGTTTTTAGCCATGGTCTCAGGAGGAATGGTTTCTTGCTCTTCTTCTATTATAGGATCTTCGTATATCTCTAGAGGTTCACCTATAGGTTCTTCTGGATCACTGCCACCAAGGAAGAGAGAAAGGTGACTTAGTGATGTGGTGGGGGTGTTGGGTAGGAATTTTCCTGAATTGTCTCTGTTCCTATGAGGCATGAAAGGAAATCCCTTTTTCTTTTTTTTTTTCTTTGTTTTGGGAATTTCGTGTTTTTTCTGCTTGTACCTACAAAACTGAAATGGATTGAACAACAACTTGCAACTAATTGAAATGAATCTTGCTGAAATGGAAATTGCAGAACTGAAATGAAAGCAAGAGATGACTAATCTACTTTGCTGGAATGGAAACTACAAAATTGAAATGAAAGCAGGAAATGTCTAATCTATGCTTGCTGAAATGAAATTGCAGAATTGAAATGAGAGTAGGAAATGTCTAATCTACACTTGTTGAAATGAAATTGTAGAATTGAAATGAAAGTAGGAAATGTATAATCTACTTTTACAGAATTGAAATTATAGAATTGAAATGAAACAACTACTCTACTTTAGCTGAAATAAACTACTTAGCAGAATGTTGCAGTAGAAAATAGAAGAAAAGTAGTAATCACAAAATACTCGGATGCTTCCCCGACAATGGCGCCAGAAAGAGTGGTGAGCTCTAGTACTGCAGCAATAATGCTGCAACTCTTGGGGCTTCCTTCTTTACTTTTATCAACCCGATAGTTCGTAACAAACTTGGAAGCGACGGTGTTGTATGCACAAGTACTAGCTCTTACTATAGGCTGTCACTTGATCAGCTGGCGCAAGTTCGCTAGGAGCTTAAGCCAACTTCTATGAGTTCTCAGAAGAAGCTTTAATGGTGATGAAAGGAAGCTACCTCTACAGGGGCTATTCTACTTGCAGAAAGAGAAGGAAAACTAGAATGAAACACAAACCCTAGCAAACCCTAGTTTACCCACTAACCCTACTTGTGCAAGAAAAGAGATGGAAACTACTGAAATGGGTGCCATTGACTACTAAAAAGGTAAATTGAATTTATTCAAGCTATTTCTGAAGAGAAATGAGAAGAAATCATCTTTTTGTACTTTTGAGTATTTTTATGTGGAATTATTATGTTTATGATTTGACTGGTTGTGACTGTGTAGAGGTTTGGTGGAAAAGGAAGATGGAGTTGGCTTTTGCAGATGGTGAGGAAGGTGTGGAGAGGTCCTAAAAATCCCCTAGTACCCTTCTAAATATTTCCATTGTGATTAGACTTCGAAAAATCACTCACAGGAAGTTCTACATGCGATCTACAGGAGGTTCTACAGGAGGATCTACAGGAGGAAGCAGAAAGTGGTTTTTGGAGGTTTGAAGGTGGAAAAATGATGGGAAGGGGAAATGAAGGTTGGATGAAGATGTTGAGGGGTCTACAACTTGTCAAGGAAGATCAGGGACGAAGGAGATGGTTGGATTTGTTCAAATGGTAAGAAAACAACTTTATGGAAAAACAATGCAGAAATTAGGGCAGATTGGTGAAATGTGGCGAATGAGCTGGGGGATCTATGAGAGGTGAGTTGGTGCTGGCTATTTTATGGAGGAATGATAATCTGGAATGTCCTACAAGATATCTGCACACTTACTTCTCAAAACTGACCAAAACAATAACTGAAAACAGAGTTTTGTCTATCTTAACCTTATTTCTGATCTAAAACTAGAAAAATGCTGAACAATACCTTATGAACAGAAAAGAATGCGAGATAACTATGGTAAAAGGGCATAAAAGGATCTAAGCAATTAAATCTGAACCAATATCAACTTTTCCAAATCAAAGTATCACACTAGCAGTTGCATAAAGGAGGAAAAATTGTGTTTTTGGTGGCAGCAGTAGTGCCTTGACCTCAGATCATAGTCCCAAGGAGGGATAAAGGAGATCAAGACCTACTGTTAGCCTTTTTTAATCTTTTTCTATCACTACAACAACTTACTTAAGCAACTTGAAGAAAAAACAACTATTCTAACCATTAAAAGCAACCTAATCTAATGAAGTAAAATGAGTATATGCAGCAGAAATTAACTCATGAATGGAGACAAAAACATATAAGTACACAAAGGAGGTGCTAGGAAGCTTGGGTTCAGCCCTAACCCAAGAGCTTCAGCCCTTTGGAAAAAATCAGTTCTGGCTCAAAACTTCATTCATCTTCATTATTAAAAATAACAGTTACATCACATAAAAACTGTCTCAAAAAGAGCTCGAAAATGAGTTGAGTATAATGCTGCACAAAAGTGTGAAAATATACTGAGAACTAGCTAACCTACTGAGGCTTGAAGCCTTCTTATTTATACAAGTGGAGACTCCCAGCAGTCCTTCTAAAATTAAGGTACTCGGCTTCCTAGAACTGAAAATAACAGCATCCCTACTTGACTTACTCGACTGCCCCTTGGAATCATCAATGTGGGCCTTTGTACTCCGAGCTGCTGATGGAGAATTCGAGGAAGGGGTCATTAATGAAGGAGACACCCCTCCTACAAGTCCTCTTCCCTATTTCTCTCAAGTTTGGTTGCCATTTGCTCATAATTTCCTTGTCTTTGTCCAAAATTGTCCAAAACATCTGCAATAAACATTCATTAGACTACATGGCAAAGTGACTATCCCCATTCACTCTGTTGACATAAATATATTCAAAAACATGAACAAAACTATTGAGAATGGTATATTAAATTGAAATAATAGGCAAAATGAGCCCATATAGTTACCCATTTCTGGGGCTCATCAGTCATGCCACTAAAAATTTCCTTGATCTTACCCATATTAAGAGCATGATTTCAGAAGCTAGAATTCAACCAGAACCTAACGTCCCTGAGGTGGAAGTCACCTTACTTGAATCTTCCAAGAAAAATAAATATTTATGCACAAATCACCTTGTGTTTTGTGTGATACCTATGGACATTATTCATACCATTTTCATATTCTTGACCATTTTCACGATTCTTTATCCATTATCTATGAAATTGATGTTGCTCGTAGTGACCCTTCTCCTTCTCTACTTGCCGCCCTTGGCACTAATTCCTCACTAGGGAAGGAGGCTACTCAAACCATTATCGCAATTTTTCCTCTTGATGTTGAAATGATGGACAACTCTGTACCCAGTCTTTACCTGTCATAATCCATGGGATTGACTTCTTCAGACTCCTTTCAAACTTTTGAATGTGCTTCTTTAAATCCATCTTCTGAAGTTACTTCAGTCACAACATCAGTGTACTTTGAATCCACTTATCATCTATCTTTCCCTAACGACATTGTATGTGAGCCTTGTTTTCCATGATGATGATTGGTTCAGAAACAAATTACTTTGAACCCAGGAATTAAAACCACGTCCACCTTGTGTCCATTAAATTGGTATATTATGTTTGGGTAAGGGTGCATCCATTTTAGGGTCCAGAAGAAGCAATTCTCCCCAACCCTCCTAGTGAATTTGGTAGAGTTGACTCTAGTACCATTTCTCTTCCTCATTATGAAGAACTTCTAGGGTCCCATATCACTCCATAACACCATGGGGATGACCCATTTAATCATTCCTCCAACTTACATCAACAATGGAGTACCTTATACATTATTGTTTCTCAACCCCAATGTCATCTAGGTGAGCATTAGTACATTGTATCTTAAGCCACTCTTTGGTATGGTGATGTAATCGACCCTACCACATTTACCCAATTTCACTAGCCTACGAGGGTAACCATGAGAATCATTTTGTCAAACATATGGTGAACATGTAAAATATAGGTCATGAATTCATATTTGATCATAGGAGTCTGGCACTTATTAGAGAGTCACTAAGAAGGTCTAATTCCCTCTCATAATAGTTGTAAAAACACTTGGTAGCCCATGCATTCATTAACCATCAAATACTTATCAAATCCCAAACAAGACATAATAATAACACATTACCAATCCATGCTTATAAGCAACATATAACCATATTATTAACCCCGAGAGAACAATCATCAAATCATCATAATAACAAATATAAATTTTCATCAATTATAATAGGAAAATAACTCTTATTAACTTATGCAAAATCCAATCAAGTTGGGGACTTCCATGTACCACCTGACCATAGATTGGAATGAACCAACTCTTTCTTTGAGCTAATCACCCACATGCCATATTCCAAGCATGAATGTGGAAACTCAAGACATAAACAACTAGGGCTTCCTTGAGATTAAACCACCTCCACCCTTAGGCTACTACAATCCCGCCAAAATTGGTCAAGAGATCACAAAGCCCAAAACAAGCTTGGATGCCTCAGATTTTCCTCACCATTACCTTGAGGAATTTTCCTGTCTCCACCCACCTATTGAAGGCTTCCTGGAGATTAAACCTCCTCCACCCCAAACCCTTGGGAATTTCCCTAAGGCCACCTCACCTGGTTCCAAAACCTTATGGTCATACAAATCTCAACCAGAAAAGAATCCCATCACACCATGGCTATACGAAAATGGCAAGGAAAGGCTAAAACCAATTTCAAACTCTTAAATCCCATGCCAATGACAACAAAAGAACTAAATACACAAATGAATGTACCATGCATTCACAAATCAACTACTAAATCACACATGCAACTTGTTACTTGCAAATCCTCCCACTAAAACTGCTTGATCTAACCTTCCTTACTTGTCCTCTTCCTTCCTTTTGCTTCCCTTGTCTTTCCTTCCCTTCATTTCTCCAATGCTAGAGTTCTCCAAGAATTCTCTAAGTTTGCAATGGTATGAGAGAATAGAGAGAGCTCCAAAACTGAACTGACAAAAGATATAAATTGATCCTTTGATGCATTTTTATTATTGATTCCTCTAATTTCCTTCAATTTCCTTCCCATGTGAATATGTGACCCTTCATCTCCATTTTCTCCTATTTTCCTTTATTTCATAAAAAAATGCCAATTGTTCCTCTTTCCTTTTTCCAATTTCCATAGCCTTAAATAAACCAAAAGTGACACCCACTAGAATGTTTTGTCCAACATTGAACTTGGAATACATGTCCCATGACCTTGGTCTTATATTTTCTTTTACATGGAAAATCAACGAGGGGTTGTTACAAACCCCTACCCCTTGGGGGAACACCATCTCGGTGTTTTACGACACCTATGGCCAAAAAATTGTTGAAAACAAAACATACTACCTATGGAGCTTTATAACCTAGCTCATTGGAGTACTTACAATGACCTCTTTTGAAAACAAAGCAAAATACCGCTTACTGGAGCTTTATAACACATATCATTATGGTATTTACAATAACAACCACATATACTTATGCACATTTTCTTCTACCAACAAATAATGATACTCTCTATGGATCTCTATAATCACAACTCGATACAGTATTTAAAACAACGTACACATATACATATGCACATTTTCTTTAACCAGAAAATAAAAGGATATGGTTCTCATATCAACCAATAAGGGAATCTAGAGGCTCACACCACCACCTAAAAAAGTAGTACCGGGATTCACTTCCTTCCTAGGAAGTCTAGAATCAACTACCAAATTCAAACTTGCATCCAATGTCTAGTGCTACGATCCTTGCGCTACATGTTCCCTTAGTGAACAATTACCGTTTCATTGTTCTAGGGCACACTCCCAATGTGCTTCTAATTCCACCTGGCAATGCTAATGACCAAAACCAATTTATTCCCCATCCTTTCGTTCTCTACTACATAGTCCCTTGGGAAATCTGGTCACCTCCTTCTGTGTAGTCACTTACCTTCCAAGTTCCTCGGCATCCCCTTCCCGAGTGATCCATCCATTGGCAATTTTTCCTCACATCGGAAGGTCCAAAAGCTACGACATATCCATACCTTAAAGCCATCATACAGGTCATATCATGCTCATGGAAATCAATGGATATTATTGGTTACCATTGTCCCATAATGGCCCTACTCATGTAGTGCTTTACCAACATACTTTCATGTTCCAATTCTTTTCAATGTTGTTGCTAATTCTTGTAGTTATTTTCAACGATCCAAACCAAGCATTTCCTTGCTTTCCTATACTAAGCACATAATTTCCATTAGACTAAAAGGAATTGAAATAAATTCAAATCATACCTCATTAGTGCCATGTTAATAAGTTACACTTGCAATTGTGTTTACTTCCTATCACAACAAGTCAAAATAGATCTTCGATCAAATAATCATGTATAAACATATCACATCTGGTTAGCTTAAAATGCAAACATCATAAATCACGTGCAACCATCATAAATCAAAATCATAAAATATGTGCATAATTAAAACCTAAAATAAAATAATGGTACTTATCTTTCAATGATTCTTTGCTTATTCGTTTAGTCTTTATCCTTTCCTCACACACACTAAATTAGTTACCGAACACATCAGGCACCCAGTGCCTTCTCTTCTCTTAAATCTCATACACACATTAGATTGGTTTCCAAAAATCACAAGAACCTAGTGCCTTCTCTTCTCTTCAATCTCGTGCACACATTGGATCAGTTTCCAAACCTGGTGAGCACCCAATGCCTTCTATTTTCTTCAAATCATTAAGGGAATCTAGAGGCTAAACTCCCTCCTTCCTTAATATCAACAACAAGGGAATCTTGATATTAAGCAGCCTCAACCCTCAATACCAACAACAAGGGAACCCAGAGACTAAACTGCCTCAACCCTCAATATCAACAACAAGGGCACCCAGAGACTAAACCACCTCAACCCTCAATATCAACAACAAGGAAATCCAGAGACTAAATTGCCTCAACCATCAATATGAAAAACAAGGGCCCATACAATCCTATACGTGCTTGTCCCATCACATTATACAACACATACACATACACATTGTACAAAAAAACACATACACCTACACCTAGTGTAGAACATGACAGATACTGTGGGTTTTAACCCCATATAGAAATTACTTGCATAACAAAAAATAAACAATGTGAGAGCATAATACATAAAACACATATACACAGAGATTTTCCCCTAGATCCCAAAGCCGGGACTACTAGCTTGATTTTTCATTATGTTCCTTTGATTGTTACAATACATATTTATACATGCCGAAGCATCCAATACCATGGACCGAAAACCATCATGTCCAAAACCATGGACCGAAAACCATCGCATCCAAAACCATGTGTGAAAACCATGCACAAAACCATAGGTAGGTTTTCCCAACCTAATATAGGGTCCAAAAAAAATTTCCCACAATATAACACAACCCAACATTCTTCCACTTGTTGTTTTCTTTCCATAGGGGGCCACATGAGAGCTTAGTCATTTATCTAGCCCTACAATTCTCATTGTTTCTATACACCAAGAGAACTTCTCAGAGCTCACAAATTATGTCAATGCATCTACAGTATTCTTCAAAGTGTCCATATTTACCAGCAACACCTTTTTGTCTTCAATCATGTCCCTCACAAAGTGATACTGAACACCAATGTGCTTTGTCTCTGAATGGTAAGTGGGGTTATTTTCCAAGAAAATTACACTTTGGCTGTCACAGTCTATCCTTATAGCTCCCTGTACTAACCCCATACTTAACCACAATCTCTACAACCAAACTGCTTCCTTGCTTGCATGAGTGGCTGCCATGTATTTTGCCTCTGTAGTTGATAGTGCCACCACAAATTGTTTCTTACTCATCCAACTGATTGCACCTCCAAATAGGTTAAACACATACTCACTTCTAGATCTTCTCTGATCCAGATCTCTAGCCTAGTCCACATCAACAAAGCCATGTATATCCAAAACTCTGTCCAATCCTGGTCTTCCTTGGTAGCACAAACCATAATCCCTAGTGCCACACAAATACTTGAAAACCCACTTCACTATTGTCCAATGTTCCTTCCATAGTTTTGACATAAACTTGCTCAATACTCCCATTGCATGTGTAATGTCTAGTCTAGTACAAACCATCGCAGACATCAGGCTATCGATTGCACTTGCATATGGAACATGGGACATGTCCTCTTCCTCTTCTTGTGTCTTGGGACACTGTTCAACAGATAATTTTACACCTACAGGAATAGGCACCTTCACCGGTTTATTATCTTGCATATTAAACCTTGGAAATATTGTCTCAACATACTTCCTTTGGTTTAACTAGAGCTTCCTCTTTACCCGATCTCTTTTAATTTCCATGCCCAAAATATAGTTTGCAGCACTAAGATCTTTCATGTCAAATTTGGAGGACCATTGGGTCTTCAAATCCTGGATAATTTCTTTGTCATTTCTGTTACACAAAAATATCGTCACCTTGATTATTTGCAGTCGGTGTAGGCCTATCATCACCTATACCAGCTTCCTAAGCAAGTCTGAAACCTCAGCTCTTCAAAACAAGCTTGAGAAAAGAGAGAAAGACATCAGAAAAGCAATGTAACTCTGGTTCCGCACTTTCTCTTACTTTTGCCTGCGGGCCCGCACCTTTTGTTCAAGGTATCTGCGTACTTATACGCTCTGTATGTAAAAGGGAAGGTGTGTACCCCTGTAAAAGTCAAAAGGCGCAATCTTTATCTTAAAAAACTCATCTTGGGTTAATTCTAGAGTTTTCTAGAAGCATTTGTTACGTGGATTGTTCGCTCCAAGTGGTTCATGCATCCCATGATAGGAGGAACTAATCCCTTGTTGGGAGGAGCTATCCCTTTGAAGGGGGATTCTATCCCTTTGAAGGAGGAGCTGGTAACTGATCTCCATTGCACTTTGAGGCATTGGGTCAGTGGTTGGGGAGGTTAGAAGCTGAACTTTTGAGGGTAAATTCTAGTGAAATCAAGACTTCCTATTTGAGCTTAAGAGGAGAGATCGCATACCTTTTTGGCTTCATTGGGGAGTGAGTGAAGCTTGTCAAAGTAGAGGAGACTTCTTGTTGGACCCTGGGAGGAGCTTGTACAGCGTCAAGGCAAAGGTTGTAAATTTCTTCTCCTTTTGAATTAATACAATCAAGCTCATTTTTCTCAACAAGTATCTCATGTTATTTGTTTCATGGACTCCTTGACTTTCATGTTAAATATGTTTTATAATACTGGTTATTCAGGTTCTATTTAATTGTTTGCCTTGTTTGTGTTTGCAGGTTTGTGACAAAGGAACTTACTTGGATCGAAGGAGCAAAGGCATCCCCAAACTTGCGTTGGACATGAGGTAGGCCTTAAACACATTTGTTTGCCATTATTTATAAAGCGCATTTAGAGAAAGATAGTGTCTGGTTGGTTTGTTTGTCATTAGGTCTTCATTAGATTCTAGGAAGGTCTATCTTGTCCGCAAGATCGACTCATTCCGCGTGACAAAATGGCGACTCCACTGGGGACTTGATTGTTTTCCTCGTTTTCTTTGACTTGAGAAACTTGCCTTTTTGTTTCTGTTTTTGGCTTGTTGTGTGTGGCTTTGGGTAGACTTAGTGGATTTAGGTTTGTTTTTTATTTTTCATTACTTTAGTCGAAGTCCGCAGTCTGCGCGTGTATCACAGTGCGTACCTGTATGCACTTTTACTTTGTGCACAGAGCGTACACGCATCTGTGTAAACTCTGAACCTGTGTACCCTGCTAAAATTTGAAAATTTTGAATTTTACTCTTTAAATTAGTTTTATCTTGATTTTGTAGTTATTATCCTCTGCCCATACCTGCATGTGACTGGTTGAAATCTTTCCTTGGTTTAATTTCATTAGCATTAGGGTTTTAGGTGAAATTCCTAGGAGTTTTGCTTGTTGGGTTTGTTTTTCGATTTGGTTGTTTAGTGGCTCTGAGCTTAGAAGCTGTAGGGACTTCAGATCACCTTAGTGTCTATTAGCCTTCTTATGAGTCTGACCATTTATGAAATCTCCCCTTTTTGAGGAATCCGCTTTGAGTTTTCTCTTTACAAAACTTCGAAAAGCTTGTGATTGAAAGTTTGGATTTTCATTTTCAAAAAGAAAACAAAATTGGTTGTTCTTGACTTATTTGTGATTCTGGACAAATTGGTCCTTGGTTTTCTTATAGCCAAGTAAAACATCCTCGAAAAGACATCTTGTGAGCTTTTACTTCAAATAGGATTTCATAGTTTGTAGATCTTAAGTTTTCTTTATTCATAGTTTTCTCAAAGATTTGCTTTAATTATAATTTTGAATGTTTTTTAAAATATGAAAGATCTCTTTTGAAAAAGTTTGTCTTGGTAGCATTTGAGTGTTCGAATGAAAAAGGGAATTCTTGTGAAAATAACTAGTTTTCTCGTTTTGAGTGCATTGGAACAAATACTCTTCTTTTGATTTGTTTGTTAAGAAAGATTTGTGTTTTCAAGTATTTGCATTTTCCAACTCTTTCCTAGCTAGAACTTCATTGACGAGAAAATATCGTTTAATCATCTTAAGTGCATTTTTGTAGTGATTTTGAGTCGAGTCTTTACACCACAAGTTTCATCTCCATCACCTCTTGACTTAATCAAAAGCCACTAAAAATCACGCTTAAAATAAAATCAATCTAACAAATTTTTTGTTTCTAGGGCTCTGATACACCAACATAGCTTAGGCTAGTATCTTGGAGTAGGGAGTAATTAACTCTCCAAGATAGTAAAACAAACAAGTAGCTATATCTTGCGGTAGGAGAAATCTAATTGTTGCATCTATGCTCTGGGAAAGCTCCTCTTAAAGGAGAAGCACGAGATCGTGTCCGAACCAGTGTGGGAATCAATCCTTCCTCATTGGGAACGACGCCAGATATTCACGTATTACAAACAGTAAACCTTGAATTAACCATTGTCGAGGAGCCTGGGGTCACTTGTTGGTAAACCTCAGATTATGTCGAGGAGCCTTCAAGGGGATTGAGCTTTCTACTCTGCCCTTGCGTGCGTATCGGATCGTAGACTGTTCCCCCATGTATATTTGTTTTTGTTGGTAACCTTAGTGACCATATTCTCTAGGATTCTTCCTAAGGTGACGGTGGCAGGAAGATCCCACTGTACCTGGAGCAGACATCAACTAGACTCACTTGGATTTTCTAGGGGGTTCTCTTCACTCGAGACGGTTAAGTGGAGGAACTTGTGCCAGTCTATTCATTAAGCAGGTTTCCGGGGTAACTGTTCCAACCGCTATTTCTGTATCGAA
>APFE030078895.1:73410-83962 GCA_000404065.3 Pinus taeda | reverse complement strand
GTGAAGTGAAAGGATGCACCTGAGTCAATCAACCATGCCTCATGATCTACATGTGTACTTGAAGAAGCCAAGTACTCATCCCCACCTTCATCTGAGGTGGTTTTCGCCTCTGTAGAAGGAGCATCATTAGTCCATTTCCTTTGTCAGGAGCTTTAGATTTACAATCCCTTTTGTAGTGCCCTTCCTTTCCGCATTTCCAACACACCACCTTTATAGGTTTTCCTAGAGATTTAGATCTCGCTCTAGATTTAGATCTCCCACTCGATCACTTATTTTTGCTTCTATTCTAGGACCATCCTCGTACAAATAAGGCATCACCATTCAGTCTCTCCATATTTTTCCGTCTCATCTCCTCCGACAACAAGGATGAGACTATTTCATCAAATTGCAAGGCATTTGCATGGCTACCTATTGCAATAACTAGACTATCCCACTAATCTAGTAGAGAACACAACAAACTGATGCACTTATCTTCATCCGAAATTTTAATATCAACAGATAATAACTGACTTACCACAGTATTAAATGCGTTCAGATTCTCTGTCACCGAGTCTCCATCTTTCATCCTCGGGTTATACAACTTTTTCCGTAGGAATAGTTTATTCACCAAATACTTAGATTAGTACAAAGTCCCTAACTTGTCCCACAAATCCTTAGTCGTAGCTTCCCCTGATACATTCACCAACACTGAATCTGAGACACACAATCGTATTGTGCTCTTTTCCTTCCAAACCAACTTCTTCCATTCTTCATCAGACACTCTTGTTGGTTTAGTACTCGGATCTACCGTGATCCACTAATCTTTATCCACCAATAGATCCTCCATATTGAGTTTCCACAACTCAAAAGTCTAACCATTAAATTTCTCGATCTCTATCTTTCCACTACTCACCATCCTATTCCACCAGCAGAATCGATCCCCAAATCTCCCACTAAACAGGGTCTACTACAGGCCTGAGCAAAACCCCTTAGCAATAAAGGCATCCCTTTGAAGCCAAAACAACTCTGATACCAAATGTAGGTTTTAACCCCGTACATAAATTACCTGCATACAAATTCTAAGAACATAAAATAAACAATGTGAGAGCATAACACATAAAACACATATACACAAAGATTTTTCATTATGTTCCTTTCAATGATACAATACATATTTATACATGTCGAAGCATCCAATACCATGGACCGAAAACCATCGCGTCCAAAACCATAGACCAAAATCCATTGCATCCAAAACCATGTGCGAAAACCATAGGTAGGTTTGCCCAACCTAATATAGGGTCCAAAACAAAATTCTCGAGGCACTGCACCGAACCTTGTAAAGTGGGGCTACTCGCCCCCCCTCAAACCCCCTATGACCCCCCCCCACTACACAATCGGCACAATGAAGGGGGGGGGGGCTCTGCCCCACCTCTAACCCCCCGGTTAACTACATGGGCTAGTCATGGAAAGAATATAACACAACCCAACACATACACCTACACCAAGTGTACAACAACACAATACACCTACACCCAACTACAACACAACACATACACTTACGCCCAATGTACAACATAATACATATACGTACACATTGTATAATACAATGAATACACATGTTGTCAGACAATGACTACATAATACGCATAACGCAATACCACATATACACAACACAACATGTATGACATGTACACAATACCACATGTACACATACCACCTTCATAATGTGTACATAGAACCACATGTACATGGAACCACCTGCACAACGTGTACAATGCATAAACAACACCACATGTGCACAACACCACATGCACGCAACACCACATGTACAACATGTAAACATCACAACATGTACATACAACCACCTACGCAATGTGGACACGATACCACATGTACGCAACACCACATGTACAATATATATCTATAATATATATATATATATATATATATATATATATATATTATATATAATATATAAATATATATAAATCTTATATATATATATATATATATATATATAGATGACACCACATTTGCACAACATTAGTATTGCATATCCAGCGACCACATTATCTAAGAAACCTTCTAGTGTCTTTCCATTATCCATGTTTGTCCCAACATGCCACAAATTGCAATTCTTTCATTCTACTGATGTTTCCCTCAGAATTTCTTGCCATGGCATAAACATAGGCATAGTATAAGCACATAATATCAATTTATATCCACACGATACTAACCTCGTAGATTTTTCAGGGCTACTCTGCCCACTTGATTCCTCATAATGCAGGAACCTCTTCATGCCATTCCCTTGCATAAGAAATCATTCCTCCACAAGCATGAACCCTGATGATCCTGTAAGACAATGACATAAATACATACATACATATAAACATTAGCATAAATCAATCATGATCCTTAATGACCCTATTAGACAACGACATATGAACATACATATACACATATATAGACATCAACATACTAATAATCACAACATAATTACTAGATATCATAAGGTCAAGGTTAAGAGACATCATACACACAACATTGAGAGCAACAATTCCCAACATAGCCAAGGCATATGATATCTCAAATCCATTTACTTTACCATTCCTGTTACCTTTTTCATGATAATCTTGTCGCCATCCATTTATCCCAATGGACCAAACCAATCCAATTGGCTGGCATATTCTTGTCTTCAGGCCCCCTTTACTCATGCACCAAATTTCATCTAGGTCTCGTATTACCTGTTTGGTTTCATTCATCTCTCCCTGAGATCCATTAAATTTACTCTTTCCCAACCAATTCCCAAGGCCCTTAAAATATGAAAGGAAAGAACAAGAAACAAACAAGAAGAAAACCATGGAAAACCAATAACAATACGACACCACAAATAAAGTGTCATGGACATGTGCCGAACATAATCAAAACCGCAAATCAAGCTCAAGCAAAGCACAAAAGACTAAAAGCACAAATTCTCAGTATCCACCATGACTTAACTCCCATGGATCTCAGTGCCTCCAAGGGAAATCTCAAACCAAGTCTTCTTCAAGATTTCAAGGCAGTCTCTTTTTCCATGCAATACCCTGCATCATACTACCATTAACACACAACTGTCAGTGCATAAATAAATATAACAATATACCAACTACCTTACCTTGTTGTACCCAACACATTGAACCGTAATTGAACACGTACATATATCATCTCGAAGGGGACTCCAATTCCTTGACAAATCCAGTCATAGTTGAAAACTAGTTGTTATACCTATCAAATACATGTTCATGAATATAGCACATATCCACATAATGCTGAACAAAATAAAGGTTAAGAAGGCTTATTGTATTCATGCAAAGCACTCATTCATTTGGAATTGTAGTTTCCAAACATAGCCAAAGTAATTCTCACCCAATTCCTTTCTTTTACCTTTTCCTTGCTACAATCAAGTCTTATTATGTGCTATCACATTCACCCGAATAAAAAAATCAACTATTACCTTGTCATTATAATACCAAGCATGTTTTCCCAGCAATTGTTCACACATGTCAGTCACATTTTTCAAAGATCAAGACATCATGTCTATTAATTGGAAATCATCCTTTACCAAGACTAACAACCATGTCATAATCAACATTCAACTCATAGTCATTAGTCATAATACTACAACTAAGACCCACTTTTCACTCAAGTGCATATCAGTTTTTTCAACACATATTGTGTTAGTACAACCTTCTTAAAACAAGATCATTCCTTCATGCAATCTTATAGGCACATATTCACATCATGCACTTAATCAAACATTCAAATGACCTGTAAACATACCATGTTAGATAAGCCAAACAGATTACATAATCAAACTCGTACCTCAATGTATCTCAGGGGAGGCTATCACATCTACACAAGTCAGTCTAGATTACTACGACACGATATCATATATATATATATATCAACTTGTACCTTAATATCATAACCATAACCATCTGCACAGGTCAATCCAGATTAACACAATACATAATAACATTAGGATCTTAGCTACAATGACCATAATAATCATGTGTATGATTGTAATGCATATAAAAACAAATTAGCTACCATTAATGACTATTTGACACATGTGCATATGACCACACTGATCAACTAGCATCTATCATGTATGTAACCACAACAATGATATAATCAAAGCCATGCATATAACTAATCTTAACCATCATACCTGCATGCCAAACATACGAACCTTTATGACGATCTGCTCTTACCTCGAGGTCCAGTGCTACAACCTCACTCTGATGATCTGCATCTCCTGCAACGCCTCGGCCAAGATATCAACATCATAACATACAAACAACATCATGATGACACAAATTTCATAATGACCATCACGATGAATGTCTAACCTACTATGCATGCATAACCATATACATTTATCCCATCCAGTCCAAGTGTTTGAACCTAGAATATCTGATACCACCCTATAACCGCCCCTCCCACATTTACCCAGTTTTAATGGCATGCTAGGGTAAACATGAGATGAAGAGTTATTATGACATGAACTGACCTCAAAGCTTCAGTTATGGAAGTGGGTTTGACAATTGATAATTCATAGACATCCCTCAAGGCTTACAGGACACTTAGGGTCCAAAGAACCACCCCAGGTGATCAAACGCTGAACTCGATTTCTTTTTCACTGGCCTAGGCCCACAACCACATGCATTAAAAGGAAAGGTTATGGTTATATGCCTCCAATCACATGCATGAGGCTCCTTCCCTACGGTTATAGCCCAAAATATTCAATTCATAGGGTGTCGTCCTGAGATCTGAGCCACCTTTCTAGGCCAGCCTCTAGACCACTTCCCAAAACTTCATGATACTTTTGAAAAATGATAATTAACTTAATGGAAATGTTAATCATACAAAACTGAACAAGGACTTGACCTAACTAGGCCTAACCATGACAGTCATTTTGTCAAACATATGGTGAACATGTAAAATACAGGTCATGAATTCATAGTTAATCATAGAAGTCTTAAACTTATATCGGATTCGCCAAGAAGGTCTTATTCCCTCTCATAATAGATGCAATAACATGTTTTATCCCATGCATTCATTAACCATCCATCCACGTGTTAGCTAGAGCACATTACCAATCCGTGGTTATAACCAACATATAACCAGATTATTAACCATGACAGAACAACCATCAAATCATCATAATAACAAGTATAAGTTTTAGATAGAGGAGGAATGACCTGTTATAAAATTTTATAGGGTTCATAAAACTCTATAATAGGTCATTCCTCCTCTATCTAAAAATTTCCTCACCTGTATGGATTCATTATTTAATAAAAAGTATAAGTGTTCATCAATTACAATAGGAAAATAATTCTTATTAAATTATGCAAAATCCAAGCAAGTCAGGGACTTCCACATACCACCCGACCTTAGATTCGATTTAACCAACTCTTTCTTTCAACTAATCACCCTTTTGTCATATTCCAAGCATGAATGTGGAAACTCAAGACATAAAAAACTAGGGCCTCCTAGAGATTAACCCACCTCAAACCTCAGGTACCATGATCCTGCCAAAACCGGTTAAAAGATTAAAAATCCCAAAACAAGCTCGAATGCCTCAGAGTTTCTTCACCATTACCTTGAGGAATTTTCCTATATCCACCCACTTGTTGAGGGCTTCCTAGAGATTAAACCACCTCCAACCCCAACCCTTGGGAATTTTCCCAAGACCACCTCACTCAGTTGTAAAACCTTCTAATAATCCAAATCTCAACGATTAAAGAATCCCATCATAGAATGGATATCCAGAAATGGCAAGGAAAGGTTGAAACCACTATCAAACCTACCAAACCCATGCCAATGACATCAAAATAAACCAAATACACAAATGCATATACCATGCATTCACAAATCATCTAGGAAATCACACATGCAACCTGTTGCCTACAAATCCTTATGTTGAAGCTGCTTGATCCAACCTTCCTTGCTTGTACTCTTCCTTACTTTTTCTTTCCTTGTCTTTCCTTTCCTTCCTTTCTCCAATGCTAGAGTTCTCAAAGAATTCTCTAAGTGTGCAATGGTATGAGAGAATAGAGAGAGCTCCAAAAATGAACTGACAAAAGCTACAAAATGATCCTTTGATGCCTTTTTATTATTGATACTTCTAATTTCTTCATTTTCCTCTATTTTCCTTCAATTTCCTTCTCATGCAAAACTATGACGCTTCATCTCCCTTTTCTCCTATTTTCCTTTATTTCATACATAAAATTCCAATTATGGCTTTTTGCCTTTGCCAATTTCCATAGCCATAAGTAAACCATAAGTGACACCCACTAGGATGTTTTTCCCAACATTCAGCTTGGAATACATGTCCCATGATGTTGGCCTTATTATTTATTTTACATGAAATAATGAACAAGGGGCTATTACAGGTGACACCATGTATGTGAACCCGTAAATTTCATGCATTTGACTTATATATTTCATACTATATGGGATTGACAATCCACCATTGTATTTCTCCTATTGTATTAATCCCCTCTTCCCATAAGAAGACAATAATAACAATAAATGGAAATGACACACCAATGTGCATAATCATATTATGTACCCAAATCATCCATATACATGTTTGGAATCCATTATTCTAAATACATCAGGCATGTCCATAGAATGCTACATTCACCCCACTAGGGGCATCATTCCCACCTTTTCATACCTGATCAGTTCCCCCCATCACCTTATGATTGGAGGAAGTATCTCATGCTTGGGAGCATGATGACCCCCTTGCCCACCTTATCATTTAACTATCATTAGTCTCATCCTAGACCCCAATGATCTAGGTATGGTCAATTATCCTTTCATTCCTTTGATAATTTGTCCTATCAGTCTCTTTGACAAGCCATATACAAATCACATATTATAGATGATTGATACCATATATTGAAACATTCTACTTTATGTGATGCCAAAGTTACCACCACGTCCCCATGTTTGATATGGTGGGTGGGGGTGACTCTATAATTAATCTAGTGGTCCATTCCTGTATTATTCTCTTTCCTCAATTCTTCACCAAGAACCATTCTTCCAAGAAACATTAAGACCATTTTTAGACATGTAATTACACCTACCTAAAAGTCACCATATCTAAAATCCACTAGCTAATCTTTCTTCAATGAGCTTGCCAAGTTGTATGGCTCCCTCCTCCTCTCCAAATTCACCAACTACATAATGCACAAATGAATTTGAATTAGGGGCAAGAATAAATTTTTAGGAAAAACCTAATTTTTCCCTTGTCCATTATGGGCTCACCATAGCTCAATTTGATGAATTGTTTGCATTGTTGGAAAGTTATCATCAAGCTCTATAATGGGTATCTCTTTGTTTTTCATAATTTGAAACATCGTTGGGAAGCCATTTTTTCCATGAGTTCTCACTTTTTCTACAAATCAAAATTGAATCTCTTCATATGAGTTGCGTACTTTGGCACCAATTTATTTTCTCACATGTCAACTTATGTGTCAATTTTCATCATGAGTAACCATTTTTTACTTGTGTCAACATGGTCCCCTTCGAGCCTTTTCCCTTTGGCAGCATCATTGGGTCACCCTTATTCAGGGAATCAGAGATGAGTCACCCCTATATCCATAGAGTTTGTTCAGAACCCCATTTTGTCTTGTTACAATATCTTATTCCCTCCATGTGTCACATTCACCTTGTCTTTCTCATATTTGGCCTCTAGATATCTTGGCCTCTCTTTGAAAAGCCTTTGTCTGAGTAATTGACCATCCCCTGTGGAATCATGTCAGTCGTTGATATGTCCACCTTTCATATTATGCTCTAACAAGGGAATTCATAACTCCACCTATCCCTTGATTTCCCCCTCATCATCCCTCGTGTCAATCTCTATCAGTCACATTTCTATGTCCTCATGCCTTTGTTGAGGACTCCACATTGCCTCAACTCTAGTGGGCCCTCTTCTATTGATTTAAGCACATTTCTTCCAAGAGAATGGTCTACAAGATGATGTAGCTTAGCTCTATCCTTCATCATTTTTTGGTACCTTAGATTAAGCAAGGGGAATCATCATTGCGCTTTGACTTAGTTATTTCTCTTGTGCTTGACTCTAGCTCATTATCACATGATCGAGAATCTTACACCTGATGGTGTATTAATTTTTCAGATTGTCCCAACATTCATTGGGTGTGTCTGAGATCTTCCATACCTCATGAGGTGGTAGCCCTTCAAGTAGCTCCCCACTTTCATGATAGCCAACACTTCATGATCCAACCTCATATATTGTAGGTTCGTATATTTGACTAGATTAGTTTTAGCTAATCGTAGAGCCCACAACATGAGCCCCTCCTTCATATGGTTCATTTAGATCATCAGAGCCCTTTCCTATTCAATAGGGCTTCTTTGGTTGTGATCTCCCCCTCATATCAGCTTAGGAGCATTTCTTCCTATGCACTAAATTTAAAAGCATTCATTGTATTAGTCCTAGACTTTGTCTTCCATGCACATATGTATATGAGACACATTGTATCATTTTTTGCCCACTGATGCCAACGCATCATGTATCATGTATTATATTTCTCAAGCCCACATTTTTGGGCGAACCATTATTCTTTGTACTAGGTTATCTTGGTGGGTACGTGTGTGGCTTCATCGTTTCAATGAGATCATGTACACACCATAAATGAGAATTCTCATTTAACAAGTAGGTATCGTGTCCTCTGGTTCATTTCTTCCCTCTTCTACAATACTCCCTTTCTCTCAATGACCCCCTTCGATGTCTTGTGAAAGTGAACCTATAATGTATCTTGATCATATAATGTGCTCCTAACACTCATACATTGGGGGAATTTGTTATCACCTAAAATGTGATCGATTAGCCATTTTTTCACTAGGATGATTGAAATACACCATGTAGTATGGGTTTTACACAAAAAAACCCACTATAAGCTTAGGAAATAATTTAGACAACTATTTTTCCTAAATTATTTTTTTTTACCCACTTGAACATAACACAAAAAATTATTTAATTAATTTCATGTTATTTTCATATTTACCCATTTAGTGAAAATAAATAAAAATATTTTCACTCATCCATATTAGCAATAATTAAATAAATCATTATCTATTTATTATTCCTTAATCATTTAACTTATGACCCTTGAAATAATTCTTAAATCATTATTTATTCTAACTCACTTTGGTCATATCCCCTTAAATTAATTAATAAATCATTTTTATTTATTAATTACTTTAACAATTTTTCTTAATTAACTCAATGAATCATTATTTTTTGAGTTAGTTTACTAAATAAATATTTTAAAAAATCTTTTCCTCTCTCAAATATAATAAAATATTCCTAACGGCTAGATCTTGATTTAGTCTAATAATTTTGTATTATTTCTCTAGATCTAGATCTATGCTAGCATTTTATTATAAATAGAGATGTTTCTCCTCACTCCACACATGACCATTTCATCATCATCACTATTGTCTTATGACTCTTGAGCTCTCACATTGTGTTCACATATTCACTAACAATGATGCCAATTGCAACCAATGAAAGAGACACCAACCACTGAAGTGTAGGGAACAAAAGAACCCATCCCATAGAGGGGGATGCTTTAGACCCAAGTCTACATTCTTCACCTTTAGGTGTAATATTTCATGATAATAGAAATCATATCATTTCCATTGGGTTTTATTGTGTCAACAATTGTTCTGCATTTTTCAGTATTTGTAGATCATTTTTTGTAGGGTTTCTAATAGTGTTTTTGCATATCTGAAGCACATTAGCAACTTGCCCTTTTATTTCCATGGTTTTTAGGGCTATTCATCACCAATAGCTAAAGTGGAGACTTTTCGTACACCTTCCAGAAATTTCCATACTAACACTATATGATAGAAATTGGTTAGAATAGTAGTGACGTGTAATTAGCTAGTATACACAAATCATGAAAATAAGAGAGGATATATAACTTACATATGGAAGCTCAGAGCTTAGTCATAATAGAGTGTACTATTTACATTGATATTGAGGCTTAAAACTTTGTGGAATATGTTTTAGTCTTGTATGATCTCTTATCACACTTAGATCACATACTGGCTATCTACATAATTAAGAGTAATGGTGAAGTAAGATACTCAATTGTTATCATTAAATCTCATATCCAACTTATATTTTTCTATCTCATAAAGCTCAATATAGGTAATAACATAATAACTACAATGTAAAGATTATACAACACCAATCATACCTAAACAATGTGTTATGAAACTAGCTCAAGAAAAGATAGAAAAGATGGATCAACACCTTAGAATTCAGCCTCTTCGAGGGGGCAACCTCCTTTACATTACATGAATGAACAATTCTTGGATGATTCAAATGAAAAAACCTCATCTCTATATATAGGAGTCTAAGGAATCACAATATAACCCAGCCGAACTAACAATAATAATATAAAGCCACAAAAATAACAATAGAGGGATTCTATGGGGCACAGTAATAACAATATGGGGACAATAGGGGCACAACAATATTAATAAGGGG
>APFE030078895.1:45188-55700 GCA_000404065.3 Pinus taeda | reverse complement strand
GTCCAAAACCAAAATTTTCCGGGGCGCTGCCTCGGACCCCATAAAGTGGGGTTACGGGTACCCCTCAAACCCCCTGTTAACTATGTGGAAAGAATATAACACAACCCAACACCTCCAAGCTTTGATTTCCTTGCATTGTTCCTTAAAGAAATTAGCCCATATTATTTAGCAAATTCCGACAATTGGATTGTTTAATTCCTCTAGGTCCTTCCTTTGACTGCATGCACCACATGTACACTACCTTGTAATATCCATCTCAACTGGGTAGCTCAAATTCTCTACATACATCAATTATTTTGGGATGGTTTATCACTGAGCGAGGTTGAAGTTACATTTCCACAACTTGACCTCACGGGGGCTTCAATCAATGAACCTTTGACACATCGTGTGCATTCGTGGAATATTAAACAATACCCTTAATTTAACTACATAATTGGAAAATATCTCTAAAAATCACATTATTTAACCCACTACCAATAAAAACCCAATACACCTTTCCAATTTAAAAAACCAATACTTTCACTAGATATTGTAGGTGTCCATTTTCTCATTAACATTTTGTATACCCCTTTATATTTTTTCATTAACTTTGAGTTCCATTTTTTATACCTTCCAATATAAAAACCCTTTACTCCCTACATATCCCACAATATATTATGTCATTTTTTCCTCAATATATATCCCCCCATATGAACTCATATGGTATGGTATTGCTCCTCCAGTGAATCCCTTGTGCTTGACCTCCAATAGTTTCTCTAATTGTTATAACTAGTTTAACTGACCATAACTCAATTTAATTGAAATAGATTGCTACAAATTAGCAATCAATCATCTTGAAATGAACTCAATCTTCCCCAACTTGAATTAATTTAGTTAACTTAGTCGCAAGTGCCATGACACCTTAGTTAACTACCTCCAAGATTTCTATTGAAATGGAAATTCAGATTTTGTCTAGTTTGACCAAGGCAAAGTCAAAATGAGATTTTCTTGCTGCATTTTCAACACTCCCTCTCAGCGAGAAAGGGATTATCAACCACCACTTACCTGCACCTATGGAATTCGAACTTCCCTCTTGACAAGGCCTTGGTCAAAAATGTCAACATCTTGTGCCTTTATCGGAATGTACTGCAACAACATTATCGGCCTCTACACACAATCCTGTAAATGGTGATACCGAATATCTATATGCTTGGATCGAGTGAAAAAAAGGATTTTAGAGAGATTTATGCAACTTTGATTATCATAATAAATCACAGTTGGAACCATGTGTTGAGCGATGGAAAAGGTATGTATTTATCATTTATTTATTTTTCTTTTCCTTTGAATCATAACTCCTTTACATTCTAAGAGGGTAATATGTTAAAGAATTATGATATAATTAAAGAGATTTGTGATAATACAAAATAACTAATTATTATCTTTTTCTATATAGAAAGTGAAGGAAATAGAAAATCACTATTCGGGAGGAAAAGACAAAAGCAAGGCAACTGCTGTTGCTCCATTAGGAAACTGTGTCCAAACAAGAAGAACGAGACTGGAGTGGAAGCTCAGGAAAAGACAAAGGAAACAGAATGGTTGCGCAAGAGGACAAGAAGACAATTGAAGATGGAATACTAAGCAAAGCCCTCAAGATCTTTTGATCCTAAGGGATTGCTACTTTAAAAGTTATCTATAACCTTGATGTATCTACCTACCCAAGGGATCGCTAATTTAAAAGTTATCTATAACCTTGATGTATCTGCCTACCCATTATAAATGGGGCAATGTTTGTAAGACAAAAAAAAAGGGATTTTTCAGAATTATTGTTGTAGTTTCAACTTTGATCATCGACTCTCTTTGAAGAGTGATAGTTGTAACTCTGCCATATATGATTAATATATAACTCAATTGTTGTTCCATTATCTGATCCTGGAATAAACACAGTAGTGCTTCCCTGGTGGTTAAGGGCCCGGCCCTGGTGGATCCACTTGCTTCTTGTATCACTATTTTACAATTACAGCCGTGTGTGGTTTGATTTCCTTTACATTTCCTTAATTCACTTTATTCGGTAATCTTCTGCTTCTAAACATCTTGCTGAATTACTCTGTTACATCAAGATCGTAATTACACTGCATTGATAACAAGATTGTTATTCATAACTCAATGTCATGATGTTCCTTTTGAAACAATAATGTGTTGTCTAGTTTAGATTCTATTGTTCACTCACAACTGCAACTACTGTTCATTTAATTGTTGTTCAATTATAATCACGATTGTCGTTCCTTTATACCCGCGATTAATGTTCACTCTGCCAAAATAAGATTATTGGTTCAATTACTTTATAGTCACTGTGTGTTTACACTAAATGAGACTTGATTTTCCTTTATTATCTGAAGATTCTTGTTCAGTTCATTTCAGTTAAAGATTGTTGTTCAGTTCATTTCAGTAAAGGTTCCTGTTACACTCATTTCTATAGATTAAGCTTTGTTGTTCAATCTTTTCAATAGACTTAGTCGTTGTTCCTTTTTTCGCAAGGATTTTCTTTCACCTTTTAATTGATAGTGCAACAAGTGTGTTTTAGTATGCATTTCCAATTGAATTGTTATTTCAAGTTATTTGTTTAGCGTGGATTGAAAGATCTACAACTATTGTTGAGGTGCACGTCCAAACAGAAGAGCAATATTTTCAAGATATTGAGAATTCTAGCCCAAAATATTTACAAGAAGGGAACCTTAGTAATCTCTGTGAAGGAGGAGGATAAAAAGGGGAAACAGAAGAACCAAGATCTCCTCTTGGAATAGTTCAGACACTAAGCAGCCTAGATAAGGGAAGTGTTGTCAAAATCATCCAGAACAAAGCTGAAGAACCTGAAGAGCCAAGATCCCCCTAGATATTTGTTCAACAAGGAACTCTCATCATCCCAGACCAAGGAAGTGTTGTTAAGACCATTCCTACTCCTTCTAGTCAGCCTAGGAATAACTCCCTAGAAATCCTAGAAGGATATTGGCACATATTTGATCAAATGGCCCAAAACCAGCAAACACCTCAGACCTCCACATTGCAATATCCCATTGTGGACACTGCAGTAAATGCACCTATGAAAGCCATACTGTTACAGCATATCCCTACATTCCATGGCCTAACATCGGAAGACCCAGATGCATTTCTATTTGAATTCGATGTATTATGCCAGGGGTATGACTATACCACCGATCCCCAAAAGCTAAAACTATTTCCCTCCACATTAAAAGGAGCAGCTTTACGATGGTTTATGGGGTTAGGTGGAGGTGTTATAAATGACTGAGATTAGATGAAAGGTGCTTTTCTAAAGAAATATCAGGATTATTGTAGGTCTAGAGAATTAAAGGATGAAATATTTCAGATGATAGCCAGACCTAATGAGACACTAGGAAAGAATGTTGAACGTTTTCAATATAATCTTCAGAGATCTCCTTATGCATCATTACCCTTACCTGACAATGTGTTAAAAACTACATTAATTAAAGGAATGAAGGAACAATGGGTTGAAACACTAAATATTATGGGAAAAGGTGACATCTATCAAGAAAATTCTTCTGACATATTTGATTTGTGTATTAGGAGTTTAAGAGGTAATACAAGGCTAAAACCAGCGGAATGTGACATGCTCACGAGGGACAAAAAGATCTCTGGTGGAGGAGTAACCCGCGTAGAAATCAGAAATTTACTGGAGGATTCCAAAATTGATATATTAGGGACCCTAACAACGTAGCTCGATATTATGCAAGCTAAATAGAAACAAGCAGAAGCAGAGCAAAACGTGGCAATATTCTACCCTAGATGCAGAAAGAAACACAGCCATAAAGAGTGCCCATTAGATGCAATTCAAGTCTGTGCTATTTGTACAAAATATCACTCCACAGAGAACTTCCCCTCACTCCCGGGTTTGAAAGTAGTGTACAAAGAAGCGGAAGAAGAATCAGAACCAATGTACCTACTCAATCAGCACCGTCAATGGCAGCCATGACAACTAGGTATGCCCTCCGATCCATCTTATTCTTTCTAACCTCCGCAATATCATGCTCAACAATATAATACAATGTGGCAAAATCAGCCACCCTTCCCAAGCCGGTCACAACAACCATTTCCTTCATCACCATGGCCAAATCAAACAAGCCAAACTAATTGGCGAAACCTTCCCTACTCTCCACCATGTTGGCAAAACAATGCATATCCAACACAATGGTCCCCTTCCACTTCGCATAGTCAAGCCTAGCAATCAAACTGGCAAAGACCGATGAATCAGCCAGCTAGAACCATCCCCCTCCCTCAACCCACACTGCCAGCGCCATATACACCACAACAAAATCCCCAGTCCAACTTAAGACCGCAACTCCCAGCCCAACCCAACCCGAACCCTAATAATAGACCGGTTCAATCTGTTCAAATAATCAAAACACTAGAACTTGAAACCGACGTAAGGGAGTGCAATGACCTTCAATTAAGGTCTGGGCTCATAATAGAAACTGAGGGAGATAAAAATTCTCAAGTTGAAAATCCGTTACCTGTAGAATAACCACTACAAGAAGAGGATGTGGTCAGACAACAAACTCATAACTAGGCAACCATGTCTTCTCCCCCATTCCCAGAATGATTAATCATACCACGCCCTATAGAACATCCTGACTTTGATCTTCTGGGAGAATTAAGAAATTTGTGTATAAAGATCCCACTCCTCCAGGCAATCCAAGATATTCCAATATATGCAAAAACTATCAAAGAGTTATGTATAAGAAGGCTAAAGAGGAGAATAAAAACTAATCCAACTATCCAAGTAGTCGGCACCCTATTTGATCGACTATCAGGAAGAGAAGCACCTGTCAAATATGAAGATCCAGCGAATCCTATAGTGATAGTGCAAATCAATGGAAAAACCTTTCCAAATGCCTAGTTGATTTAAGGGCTGCAATTAATATTTTAACAACCACAACTTGTCAAAAACTTGCCATTACATCAGTAGAACCAACTACCACCCTATTGGAATTGGCTGACCAATCGCTAGTCAAGACAGAAGGTACACTACATGATGTCGTGGTATCTATAGTTTCCCGGGAATACCCTGCTGAATTTTTGATAATCAACCATAAAAGCCAAATCGATGGACACCCTTTAATCTTAGGTAGACCTTGGCTAGCAACTGTTGATGCTTACATTCACTGCTGATAAGGCAGTATGACTATAACTAGAGGGAGTAATATCAAGAATCTAGCTCTATACCCTCCAGCCTAGCCAAGTTTAACAATAATTAAAAGTAACAAACAACCTGTATCATATCTCATAGAAAACATTAGGTCCCCATTAACCATAGAAGATGCCCTCGATTTTAAAGACCAACAAAGGATGACATTATTAACAACTGCATTAACCAATCCGAATCCAGATCCCATGTTCAATGTCACATGATAGAGGCAGCATTTAACAATGAACTAGAAGAAGATCCCCTCAAAGACACTCATGATTAATCAACACCCACTACCCCTGTTTCAAACAACAAAACTATAGAGATTGAGCCAGGAAAAACTTTGAACATTAACAAAAACTTGACTCCTGAACAAGAAGAAAAGTTGTTCCAACTACTGAGAAAATACAAGGAAGCTTTTGCCTGGGATTATCTGGACATGAAGGGAATTGATCCCCAGCTGTGTACGCACCACATTTATATAGAAAAGGATGCTAGACCCATTCGCCAACCCCAACAGAGACTCAACCCTCACCTGAAAGATATTGTGAAAGCTGAGTTACAAAAAATTTTAGATGTAAACTTTATTTATTCAATCTTTGATAGCAAGTGGGTCTCTCCACTAGTAGTGGTGCCAAAGAAGAATGGAAAATGGAGGATTTGTGTAGACTACAGAGAATTGAAGAAAGAAACTAAAAAATATCACTTTCCCCTTCCATTGATTGATCAGGTGTTAGATTCATTACCAGGAAAGAAATTCTTTTCTTTCCTAGATGGCTTCAATGGGTACAATCAGATTCAGATTGCCCTTGAAGACCAGGATAAAACTACTTTTACCTGTCCTTAGGGAACATTTGCCTACAGAGTCCTACCCTTTGGCCTATGCAATGCGCTTGCCACATTTTAGAGGGCCATCTTTAGCATATTTTCAGATTTAATAAATGAAGGGCTCGAAGTATATATGGATGATTTCACATCATATGGAGATGATTTTGAGCCAGCACTAGACACATTGGAAAAGGTGCTATAGCGATGTATTTCCACTAGGCTCTGCTTGAGCCATGAAAAGTGCCATATGATGATGACCGAGGGACTCATCCTAGGTCATTATATCTCAGCAGCCAGAATACAGGTAGATCTGGCCAAAATTCAAATAATTTTTTTAATACCTACTCCTACCACACAGACAGAGGTACGCAATTTTCTAGGATTTTCTGGTTATTATAGGAGATTCATAGAGCATTTTTCTAAAATAGCTACACCTCTATATGCACTGGCAGGGAATGTTGATTTTATTTGGACAGATAAATGTGACTGTGCTTTTGAGGATCTGAAGAAGCTTGTGTCAACAGCTCCAGTGCTCAGAGGCCCAAATTGGGATTTGCCATTTCAAATTTCATCTGATGCTTTAGACACAGCTATTGGAGGAGTCCTTGGGTAGGAAGAAGATAAAAAGGCATATGCAATTTATTATATTAGCAAGAATTTATCTACTAAACTAAACTATATCGTAACTAAAAAAAAGTTGTTAGTTGTAATACATGCTGTAAATAAATTTAGGCATTACATCACTAGATATCTTGTTGTTTTATATACAGATAACTATGCCATAAAATACTTAGAAAATAAACCTGTTACAAATGGTAGAGTAACAAAATGGTTGATTTTATTGCAGGAATTTGACATCACAATAAAAGATTGACCTGGGAAAGAGAATCTTGTAGACGATTTTCTCTCACAAATGTCGAAGCCAGCGGACACAACAACAGTCGAAGATCAATTCCCAGATGAAAATTTGTTTGTTGTTACTGTCAAGACACCCTGGTATGTTGATGTTGCAAACTATTTAGCGGTAGGTAAATTACCAAAGTATCTAACCCCCAATGAACAAAAATAGATTATGCAACGTAATACCTGATTTTCTTGGATTGGGGGCTACCTATTTCATACAGGGCCAGATATGCACATCAGAAGATGCGTCCGCGAAGACAAAATATTTGACATTTTGAAAGCTTGTCATGACGGACCATGTGGCAGACATTTCACAAATCGCAGGACTGGTCACAAGGTTTTGCAAATAGGCTATTACTGGCCCACAATCTTTAAAGACACTAAGAAATTTGTTCAAGCCTGTGACAGTTGCTAAAGAGCAGGACGCCCTGGACAGTCCGACAAAATGCCTTTAAACCCACGGTTAGTAATCGAACCATTTGAGCGTTGGGCGCTCGATTTTGTTGGTTCGATCAACCCATCATCAAATCAAAAAACATATATTCTAGTAGCAACAAAATATGTTACCAAATGGGTTGAAGAAGAGGCACTTCCAAGAGCTACAAAGGATTCTGTAATACATTTCCTTTTCCAAATATTTGTATGATATGGCCTCTCAAGGGACATAATCATGGACGGAGGACCGCAATTTGTAGGTAATAAAATCGTTGTAACATTAAAAAATTATCACATTCAACACAAATTTACCACTCCGTATCACCCACAGGCAAATGGCCAAGTAGAGAGCACGAATAAGGTGATAGAGGTAATACTTACAAAAATAGTTGCATTGCATAGACGCGACTGGGCTTCAAGATTGCCCGAAGCCTTATGGGCATACCAAACAACGTGGATAAATACCACCGTCTATTCACCATATCAAATAGTATTTGGGAAATAACCCATATTTCCAATAGAATTCGAGATACAAACATTAAGAACAACACAAGAGGTGGGTTTGAATCTCAACGAGGCCCAAACTAACAGATTACAACAAATAACAAGCTAGATGAAATTAGGCTCTCGGCTTTTCAGTGCACTGCATTAATTCAACAACAGAGAGCAAAATGGCACGACACCCTGATCAAAAGGAAAATCTTCCAAGAAGGAGATTGGGCACTCCTATATGATTCTAGGTTTCAGGATTTCCCGGGAAAACTCCAGACTCGATGGCTTGGACTGTATGAAATACAGAAAGTGCATGACAATGGTACCATTACTTTAACTACTATTGACGAATCTCGACATGCCTTTATGGAAAATGGTCACCAAGTACGACTATACCATAAACCACTTACTCAAGAATCCTTTTACCAGCGGCTACGGGAAGATTCTAATATGAAAATTCTTGCTGAGGAAAATAATCCTTCCTCGACATTGGTTCACTAAATAATCCCATTGTTCTCAAAATTTGTACATAAGTTTTTCTTTTATGCTTATATAAACTACTTTCTGTACAGATTTTTGCATTTTTGCATTTTTTTTTTTTGTTGTTCCTTTCCGAAGGAACAACACTTCTGCATTTTTGTTGTTCCTTTTTGAAGGAACAACATTTCCGTATTTTTGCTGTTCCTTTCCGAAGGAACAACACTTTCGCATTTTTGTTGTTCCTTTCCTAAGGAACAACTCTTTTGCATTTTTGTTGTTCCTTTCTAAAGGAACAACATTCCCACATTTTTGTTGTTCCTTTCCGAAGGAACAACACTCCCGCATTTTTGTTGTTCCTTTTCGAAGGAACAACATTTCCGCATTTTTGTTGTTCATTTCTGAAGGAACAACACTTTCGCATTTTTGTTGTTCCTTTCCGAAGGAACAACGCTTTCACATTTTTGTTGTCTTTTTCCGAAGGAACAGCACTCTTGTTCCTTTCCGAAGGAACAACATTCCCACATTTTTGTTGTTCCTTTCCGAAGGAACAATACTTCCGCATTTTTGTTGTTCCTTTCCGAAGGAACAACATTTTCACATTTTTGCTGTTAGTTTCCGAAGGAACAACACTTTTGCATTTTTGTTGTTCTTTTCCGAAGGGACATCACTTTCACATTTTGTTGTTCCTTTTCAAGGGAACAAAATTTCCGCTAGATTGCATTTTTGTTGTTCCTCTTAAAGGAACAAAACTTCCGCGCGATTGTTTTTTCTATTCCTCTTAAAGGGACAACACTTCTGCCAGATTATTTTGATGTTCCTTTTAAAGGAACAACCCTCCTTCACAATTTTCTTTCTGTCGTTCTTTCCGAAGGAACAACAGTTTCGATTTCGGATGATCATAGGCTGTTCCGCCAAAGGATCAATATTTTATTTCGCGCTTGCTTTATTTGTTGTTCCGTTTAAGGAACAATTGTTGTTCCTCTTAAGGAACAACAATTTCGAGTGTATTTTTTTCTTTTGTTTGCTGTTCCTCTTAAAGGAACCAGAGTTTTGCATGTAGATGTTCTTCTGATGTCCCTCTTAAGGAACATCAGATGTTCCATCTAAGGAACAACACTTTTTGAGTGCATTTTTTTGTGTGTGTTTCTTAAAGAGCATCATTTAGAGTATTTTTGTGGATGATGGTTCACTGTTCATGATCCCTTTAAGGTACAGGTATACATTTATGCAAGAACACAAAAACTAGAGGATACTGAAATCAGCGAACAAACAAAGAATCGTTATCTTTAGAGAAATTGCTTTGTATCGATAAGAAAAAAAAAAAGACGAAAGGACACAACTATTTATATCACTTTGTTGTCTTTATTTTCACTAAAACTAATTTGATTGATTATTTTTATCATGTTGGTTCTTCCTTAATCATCATAATTCTCTTTGATCATTATTATTGAATAAGAATAAGGGCATATTTTGCCTCTATTGAGATGTTCAGACTTCTTCCACCATCCCTACGCTTAAGGAGTGTTGAGCCATCCTCTGTATATAAATAGGAAAGTGCTATATATATATAGCGGGAATGCCACTTCACTGCTTCCTTATGATCATGGTAGGCTGGCTCTTGATGAGACCCCCTATCCAAGAGGCATATCAGAAAAGAAAAAAAAAAAGGTCTTTGGAACAGGAGGTCTCATCATGAGTCGGCCTGCCCACCTTTCACTCCTTCCTGGTGAATGGCATTGTGATTCATTTGGTTACTAAGCCAGCATAATGGCCTCCATTCTAACATCACACAACACTTTCCTAGGCATACATAAAGGCAGGGAAAATTTTAAGAATCCCCCCAAATTTATAAGTATAATAAATGGGCGAATCTCCATAGTGTATAGGAAAAATGGAAGGCGATTTTATCAATAATATAATATGTATATATAATTGTTTGGCGAATCTCTCACCAGGCATGGCGAATATTTTACTCAATTATAAAATCTTGTAAGATGTTGGTATTACCATGGGTTATCATAAACCTGGAGCTTAAAAATTACTATTAGTAATCTATAAAAATTAATAGAATTAATAGTTGATTTTTATTTTAACCAAGCTAAAATGTTTAACATACATTAAATTACAACATCCATTTTTACTTTGATCCACCAAGCCCCAAGAGGGATCAAATATTT
>APFE030078895.1:22068-45168 GCA_000404065.3 Pinus taeda | reverse complement strand
GGTCAATACCATGTGCCATTTTGGTGAATACCATGGGTCAATACCATGTGCCATTTTTATTTTTATTAATACTAATATTAGGGTTAATAATGTTTTTTGCATGGCATTAATAACAATATAGTCCATGGTATTTGTCCCATAGTATTTTGCCCATAGGTTTCACCTAAATATAACACATTTTTTGAGTGTTTCTAAATATAAGGTGACTTATGGAGCAAATATAAAAAAATGTTTTATTTGTTTACCATACCTCCCATTTATTTATATTTTTATTAATTTACCATACCTCTTTTACAAATATGGTATTTGGCTTTCATAAATAGAATGAGGGTTATGGACTAAATATAAAAAGAGGTTTTTTCTTTTTATTTATTTACGATACGTCCAGTTTATTTATATTTTTATTTATTTACCATACCTTTTAAGTATAAAAAGACGTTTTATTTATGTACCATACCTCCACTTTACTTATATTTTTATTTGTTTACACCCTTGCATGTATATAAGGTGACTTATGGAGTAAATATAAAAAATGTTTTATTTATTTACCATACTTCTCATTTATTTATATTTTTATTAATTTACGATACCTCTTTTATAAATATGGTATTTGGCCCATAGGATTCACTAAAATAAAACCTATTCTTGAAAATGGGCGAATGGATTCACTTAAATAAAACCTATTCTTGAAAATAGGCGAATGGAAGTTTGTAACTCCTAATTTCAAGGGCTAAATTTACCTTTTTTACCCTCTCCCTTAAAATAAGGTGGGCTATTTGAGGTGATTTGTAAAAATGTACTATGATACAAAATATTCGCCCACTAAAAATTTAAAGCCCCTTAATTTCGCCAAAGGGCGAACATTCGTCCCTAAAATTTTCTATGCATAAAGGATTATGGTTCCAAGGGTGAAACAAGCAACTTTGTCAAGGTTATGAACACCTGTGGGCAACAGAGCTCTGTTGATGGTATTGAAGTCATAATTTTCATACACCAATAGTCATTATAAACCCTTTTCTTATATCTTTATCTTGATTTCGAATGAGATTATGTTATATAACCCTTTTGAACTGCTTACACATGAAATATCGTTTATAAATCAATCATAATGGTTAAAGTGGATAATGACCACATAAGCATTTTTATTTATGTTAGTTGTCCTCTCCCCTACTTTTCGCATCAATTCATAGAATTTCCATATCTATTCACATAATCCGTTGCTTTTTTTCATCCTGTCATGGATATATACGTCGTTCCTTTCTATTTACTGTACGTTTGTCGTCCAGCACGCTGCTCCTCCATTTGCCAGTCGAGGACAACCTATCATATTCAGGGGGGTGTGGGTGACCACAGGAATACACCGACATATGTGTCAACTCCCTATTTGGAGGTACTACGACTCCATCAGAACTCAGAAATAGCAAATTTAACAGTATTTATATTTCCCAATTTGCACAGCTTGTTGTTCCATTGTTATTTCTGTGTTTTTCTTTGTAAAAATTAACAGTGTGCTAAGATTGAACAAAATGGGAGGTAGATCAATACGCAACAAACCGCAAATGTTAATAATCTTTGATGTTGCACGCGAAATTCTAGTGAGAGTAAGATGGATTTCCTACCTTAACCGACTACAATAGTGTCGTGAAATGGTGGCCATCGAATTTCTGCAGAATTTGCAAGAAGATTGTTCCATGGTGAGGGGGAGGCAAATAACAGTAATATATGTGGTAATTGCTGAAGTATCGGGACTACCAACTGTTGGACCAGTATGGACCCAGAAAAAAGTGAGACTTCAAGACGCCATAGCCATCTTCCGGGATGAAGGACAAAACCTTACCGTCAAGGGAAACAGAGTCTTGCCTGCAACTCTGGGAGAACCATGGGTAGAATTAGCCAGAATTGTGCAAAGCTACATCACATGCGATGGGAGAAAGGATGTGGTAAGACCATGCCATCTCAAATTATTAGCAGTATTAAAACAAAAATATTCTGTAAATTTGCTCTCATATTTAAATTTTTTATTGCATCATGCTTCTCGGAGCATAAGGAAATCTCGTCATACAGAGATGGTAGTAAGTCATCATAGCTTAATTCGGCTCATAGTCAGTTATAGTCTCGCTCAACAGCAGATTAGTTGGGAAGAATTGGTGTTTTCAATAGAAGGGGGATTGTCCTTACCAGCCTCGAAATGAAAAATGACTACTAGCACATCAATTTGACCACAGAAACGTAGGGATACCTCTAGATTAAGAAGAAGCAGGGGAATGTTGGGAAGTCTCCAAGATAATAGTAGCTAGCCCTTAGAAGTACAGGACACCAAAGATGAGCAACCCCCACAACTCAAAGAACGGGAAAACATGGAAGAAGAATCAGCAGAAAACATGGAAAAGGAACCGGAGGAGGAAACTCAGCACTCCAGCGAGGAAGAAGAGGAGGAAACTGAGCACTCTAGCAAGGAAGAAGGGGAGGAAAGTTGGAAATTGTAAGAAGATTGATTAGTCTTAGATTCTTTCATTGTTATTCTTTCATGTTTGTCATTTGATTATTGTAATATTGATCTATGGATGTAAGCTCACATATGTCATTTGTTGTTAACTCTTCACATGTTGTAATGCTTTTCCTTCATACAAATCTCCATTCATAGATTAAGTTGATTTCAGCAATGTAGATTAGACCAAATTAGTTCTACTTCAGTCTTGCATATATAGTGCACGTGTTTCATTGGCTTACGTACCCCGGATTGGCAAGTAAATAGTTGGGCAACTGTACTACAATGCAATTATTACGACATATATTTCGCCTAACATTTTGGCATTGTTGCTAGGGAGGAAGCAGAGCCACCCATAGATCCCAATGGAAGCCCATTACAAAACCCTCTGCAAGAAGATGAATTGGCCCAAATTTTGGCCAATATAGGTGAGTACATTCAACCTCAGAGCCCGCTCAACCTCAATATTGAGGCAGGGAAATCACAGGAACACTCTGTTCACAGTAAGAGTGCATCTGAGGAGATGAATGATGAGGAAGAAGAAGAAGGGAAATCACAGGAACACTCTGCTCACAGCAAGAATGCATCTGAGGAGATGAATGACGAAGGAGAAGTAGAAGCAGAAGCCACCTGGGAAATAGCATATCAAACCAAGGTTACCTCCCCTGAGAAACCTAATCAAGAGGATGAGAACACTAAAGAAGTGTTCCAAACAGAAAATATGGAAATAAGCCAGGGTGAGGGTACAATCCCTGAAGAACAAAGCTCATGTCCAAGAAAAGAAATAGCCATTCCTTCGAAGAAGAAAACGAATGAAATCAAAAGACCATGAAAGGAACAGCAAAGGCTACTAAATGTAGTAAAATAACTCAGACAACAAATAACGGTCCTAAAAATGGGGAAAATCTCAAAAAGAACCCCAAGAACAAAGGATGCAGCCATCCAGATGAAACCCCGTAAAATAAAGGCAAAGGAGACTCAGACCGAGCCCATATCCATTAGGGACAGTAAGGAACAACATGCGGTTGTTACAAATGTAGAGGCCCAAATAGAAGACACACCAGTCTGTAATAAGGATGTCTAGACAGAGGCATTGTCCTCCAGCGTCACAACCGACCAGACAGTTCATGACAAAGAAACACAGACTGAGGAAGCCAGATGTCGCGATAAGAAGATCCGGGTAGATCCTCAACCTAAAAGTGTTTTGACGGACAACAACCCTGGGGTAGTAAAACTCCAAAAGGATCTGGCACATGCCCAACAGATTATAGAAAAGCTCACAGAAGAAACTGTTCCTCACGAGAAATATCAAAAGTTACAGTAGCAAGTAAAGAACATCAATGCATCAGAGAGTGAGGCCTTCGATAGATGTCGGAGGGCAGAGGAAAAAGTTAAAAAGGTAACCAATAGACTAGACACAATCACGAGTCAAATGGATACTCTCTGTTCTTTATATACAGATGTTCTAGAATGTAGCTCCCCTGCCAAAAATTATGCTTTGCTTTTATTAGAAAGATATTTTCAGTTGAAAATTAAGGTCGTTAAGGCAGGGAAGCCTATAGAATTAAAAACTGTTGATGATTTCATTAATTGCTATAAACACTATGGAGTAAAAGTTCATTAATTGTTGTTAACCAGTTAAAATGGCTCAAGGCCCATAACACCTTTCAAAGATAAGAAAACGGGTTAGACCTTTGTGTAAGCAGTAAACGAGAAAACCCATTACAGCTATGGGATAAGCATAGAAGCTTAATGAGAAAGAAGGGTGTGATCGAGACATTGGGACCCATTCACAAAGCAGTTGTCTAGCAAGGGGTAGAATACTTCCTATCCATCAAAGACCTTACCATAGCAACAGCTAAACTCTGATGGAAGACTTCCAATAGGAATGTTCAGGACAGAGAGCCATTCAATTACGAAAATTTTAAGTTAGTCATTGGTCGCTTGGTTTCCTATAGTAACCTCATCTTAAGAGAGGGCCCGTATCGGCTAGGTTGTAGGTTTCAAAGCCCAATTATCTGGTATCTTGCAGTAGGGTAGAAATCCCTATATGAATTGTCTAAAGGGCAGACAAGGCGCATTTTTTAAGTTTTAGCTACACATCATGGTTTTATACCACTTCATGAAAATCCCTCTCCAGCCTATTCCCTAACTGCCTTGCCCGTAAATTACATGGTTTTCATGAGGGCATGAAAAAGGGTAAGTAGGGTGGTGTGTTGAGCGATGGAAAAGGTATGTATTTATCATTTATTTCTTTATCTTTTCCTTTGAATCATAAATCCTTTACATTCTAAGGTGGTAATATGTTAAAGAATTATGATAGAATTAAAGAGATTTGTGATTAATACAAAATAACTAATTATTGTCTTTTTCTATACGGAAAGTGAAGGAAATAGAAAATCACTATTCGGGAAGAAAAGGTAAAAGCAAGGCAACTGTTGTTCCTCCATTAGGAAACTGTGTCCGAACAATAAGAACGAGACTGGAGCACGCATCTTAGGAAAAGACGAAGGAAACAGAGTGGTTGCACAAGAGGACAAGAAGACAACTAAAGATGGAAGATTAAGCGAAGCCCTCAGGATCTTTTGATCCTGAAGGATTGCTACTTTAAAATTTATCTATAACCTTGATGTATCCGCTTTCTCATTATAAATGGGACATCGATTGTAGGACAAAAAAAGGGATTTTTCAAAATTACTGTTGTAATTTCAACTTTGATGATCGACTCTCTTTGAAGAGCGATAGTTGTAACTCTTCCATATATGATTAATATATAACTCAATTGTTGTTCCATTATCTGATCCTGGAATAAATGCAGCAGTGATTCCCTGGTCGCTAAGGGCCCAGCCCTGGTGGATCCACTTATTTCTTGTATCACTATTTTCCAATTAAAATCGTGTGTGGTTTGATTTCCTTTGCATTTCCTTAATTCGCTTTATTCAATAATCTTATGTTTCTGAACATCTCATTGAATTACTCTATTACATCAATATCGTAATTAGAATGCGTTGATAACATGATTGTTATTCATAACTTAATGTCATGTTGTTCCTTTTGAAACAATACCACGCTGTCTAGTTTAGATTTTGTTGCACTCACAACTGCAACTGTTGTTCATTTAATTGTTGTTCAATTATAGTCATGATTGTCGTTCCTTTATACCTGCGATTAATGTTCACTCTGCCAGAATAAGATTATTGATTCAATTAATTTATATTCGTTGTATGTTTACACTTAATGAGACTTGGTGTTCCTTTATTATCTAAAGATTGTTGTTCAATTCATTTCGGTTAAAGATTGTTGTTCAGTTCATTTCGGTAAAGATTGTTGTTCGATTCATTTTTGTAGATTAAGCTTTGCTGTTCAATATTTTCAAAAGACTTAGTTGTTGTTCGTTTTTTTACAAGGATTTGCTTTCACCTTTTAATTGATAGTGGAGCAAGTGTGTTTTAGTAAGCATTTCCAATTGAATTGTTATGTCTAGGTATTTTCTTCAGTGTGGATTGAAAGATATACAATTGTAAAGAACATTGACTATTGTTGTCTAAATTCTCAAATTGGAGGTCCTATTTATGATTGATTTCATTTATATCAGTTGATAGAGGAAAGAGTTATCACTACTGCATCCTTGACTGATAAATTGTTGTAGTTTTCTGAATGAATGATTTAAGTGCCAAAACATTAAGGTTTCTTTTAATTACAAGTAGATTCTATTTCCAGAATCTGTTTACTCTTGTATTTAGCACTATACTGCAAACTAGAAAACACTATTCTTAAATCAAATGACCGCCTCAGACTAAGTACACTCTTGAGATAAAAATTTGTACCTATATTGGTAATTAATGTAGGATAAATAGGGGTTAAAAAGACACCTTTTATCACTCAACACCATGTCCTTCATTTCAAACTCTCTTGTAAGGTACTCCCTACAATATCTAATCAACTGCTCATCACCAGTCAAAATCAAGTCATACACATATACGAAAATAACCAACAATTTACCTTCTACCAAAATATGAAAGAGGTTTGCAACTTCTTCAATTTGGTGAAGCCCAAACCATTGAGATATTTATCGATCATAGCATACCAAGCACGTGGTTCTTGTTTGAGACCATACAAGTCTCTCTTGAGTCTACACACATGAGACTCTTGATCAAAAGTCTTGAAGCCTTCTGGTTTCTCGATATACACATCCTCCTTCATAACTCCATTGAGGAATGTTTTTTTCACATCCATCTGGTGGATCTTCCACCCCATCTATGTAACTAGAGCAAGGATTGATCTCATGGATGAGTACCTTGTTATAGGAGAAAATGTCTCCTCATAGTCAATCCCCTCAACATGAGAGTACCCCTTGGCCAAAAATTTGGCCTTGTACTTTTGTATGCTTCTGTCTACTGCATGCTCTACCTTGAAGATCCATATCGAACCCACAATTGGTTTATCTGCTGGTCTTGTGACCACTTACCAAACACTATTTTTTACAATGGATTTGTATTCCTCCACCATTGCATCAACCCATACAGGTTTCTCTATTTCTTCCTCGAAAGAGGATGGCTTAGTCTCTACAAGGTCAGTCATTAGAGCCATGTATCTAGTGTACCAATCTAGTGACCTTCTCTACCTCCGTTGATTTGAAGGAGCACCCACATTCTCCCTTGCATCTTACACAAGTCTCTTAGCTTACTTGGTTCTTTTCGTTACTTCTCTACATGGTTCTTCTTGAGTGTCTGTCCCCACTCTCTACTCCTCAATTGGTGGTTGCTACACAACTTCTTGAGGTTCCTGCTTTGGAGCTAAAATATCATCTTCTGGTGGGATCTGAATCTCCCTCTCAAGAGAACACTACATGACTTTGTCTTCATTAAATTTTATATCCCTTCACACAAATGTAATTATGAGGGATGACAGGTACACATGGTAGTTGTGGGGAGTTTCTGTATAACAAACAAATACCCCCTATTCTATTTTTAGCTCTAGTTTCTTCCTTGATTATTTGGAGACATGGCAGTAAATAGAGGCTCCAAAAACCCTGAAGTGTGACACATCCGACTTCCTCCCTGAGGAAGTCTTCTCTGGTGTAATCATGCAAGAATCTGATTAGGAATCCTATTCTACAAATATATTACTTTGTTCCATGCCTCGACCCACAAATGCAAAGGTAGGCCCTGATCATTCAACATCACCCTCGTTTCTCCCACAATGTTGAAGTTCTTCCTCTCAGCCACCCCATTATTCTGTGGGTTGTGGGGTGTTGTCAACTCTCATCTAATTCCTTATTTTTCATAGAAATTTTTAAATTCATTCAACACGTACTCACCTCCATTATCGCTCCTGAGAGCTTTCACCTTCTTTCTTGTTTCTTTCCCAACTAGTGCCTTGAACTTTACAAACTTTGACAATGTCTCATCCTTCTTCCACATGAAGAGATCCAACACTTTTATGAGATGTCATTAATAAAAATAACAAATATTTGTGCTTGTAAGTGAAGGTTGTCGAGAAAGGTCCACAAACATAAGAGTGGATCCTTTCAAGGACTACACGTGCTTTGTTGTCTCGATCATGGAAAGTGGATTTTGTGTACTTCACTAAGGTACACCCTTTGCATGTATCGTGTTTCTCTAATGATCATTTGGGGATGCTTGTGGTTATCTGCAACATGATCTTCAAAGTGTCACAATGCAAATGGCCAAGTCTTCTATGCCAATGTTCACCAACATCTCAACTCTACACCGTCTCCGCCTTTGTGCTCAGTGCAACACAATCCTCCACATCTAGCTTGTACAAGTTCTTCACATGAACCCTGATCTGCTTAACCTATCCCATGGCTATGTGTCTGAGGAAGTCCTTTCCTTTGTTGAAGATCACATCATAACCACATTCTTCAAAAAATGCAACAAAGACGAGATTTTTCTTAGACCTGGAACAAACAACACATCCTTGAGTCTGAGAGGGGAGGCCAACTCCCTATGAAATGTGACTATACCAATCTTGGTCACGATGTACCTTCCATCATCTCCCATCTCGATGTGCATATTGATATCTTTCTCCTCCAAATCACTAAAAAATTCTCTATTCCCTGTCATATGGAACAAGGCACCATTGTCCAAGTACAAGACACTCCCCATCACTGTGTTGGCCATTTGTGCAACGAGAGTAAATTCAAGCTCAAAATGTGAAGGCAAAGCTTCACCTGCTGGTCCTCCTGAGGTCTTCTTGTTTGTCTTCTTGTGTGGACACTTCGTGGCATAGTGCTCGAATTCATGAAAATGAAAGAACTTGATTTTGGACAAGTCTTTCTTCTTGCACCCTTGACTAGATTTTGCTTTGGATTGGGATTTCTTCCCTTTTCCCTTCTTTTGCTTTCCATCCAAGGCATATTTTTCTTCATCCTCACCCTTGGATGAAGTCTTATCTCTGGTGTTCCACCTTGTTTCCTCTTGTACCAAATTGAACCATAAGCATTTCCAATTTGGTATTTTCTCCCTCCCATTCGCTGAGTCTTGGTAGTTTTATCATCTCTTGGGAAGGCCCAGAAGGTCTAGGATTACTAGATCATCCTCTCTAATAGTAACACCAACTTGACCAAGTTCATCACGACATTTTGTGAACATGCTCAGGTACTGCAGAATAGTCTCATTCTTCTGCATCTTGATTTTCCAAGTTTATCCTTTAGCACCAGGTTTTGTGGTCACTACTATTCTGGAAAACATATGTCAGTGCTTACCATATTTCATATGGACTCTCTTTCCCATGGATATTAGAGACATTGTGGTCTCATACTCCTTCAAATATGATTGTCCTCGCCCTAGCTACACACTTCTTCCATTCTGTTATATCCTGAGTATCAACTCGTGGTGGTTTCAGGATGTCATTATTGATGATTTCCTTCAATCCATTATCTTCTAGTATTGCATTCATACAGTCCTTCCAAGCAACATAATTTGAGCTTCCCTCAAGGGCATACTCGAATATTAGTCCATAGAACGCCTTCCTTCTAGATTTTAATAATTGATCCTTCAAATACGATCCTCATGCAATAACAACTTCAAACTTTCTGCTCTACTGTGAATATTTCTCTGATACCATGTAGAAATTAGGTGATAGATTCAAAACTGCTCATGAAATTTACTAAATCATACGACTCGAATCTACTCTTCTACTCTATGGAAGTTAAAATTCACAATCTAGAACACAAATCATAGACACAAAAAAGGAAACATCATACATGCACATAGATTTATCTAGGGGAAAACAACTGCTAAAAACACCTTCCTATATTTATTACATTAATCAAAGAATAAAGATGAATACATACGATTTCTCAAGCCTAAGCACAACCTACAAGTGTATAGTCTATCTCTTCTTTACTAATTGACTTTAGTCAACACTTAGCCTTTTTTCAAGCCCTCGAAGCTCCTATTTCTTTGCATTGTTCCTTGAGGAAATTAGCCCATATTATTTAGGAAATTCCCTCAATTGGATTCTGCAATTCCTCTAGGTCCTTCCTCTGATTGCGTGCACCACCTGTACATATGGGGATAGTCTACAACTAATAGTACACTTCCTTGGAATCTCCATCTCAACTAGGTAACTTGAGTTCTCTCCATGCATCAATTATTTTAACTTGATTGATCAATTAACTTGTTGATCACTGAGTGTGGTTGAAGTTCCACTTCCATGACTTGACCTCCATTAGTTCCTCTAATGGTTAGAACTAGTTTAACTGACCATAACTCAACTTAACTGAAATAGATTGCTACAAATTAGCAATCAATAATATTGAACTGAACTCAATATTCCCCAACTCAAATTAACTGAGTTAACTGAGTGGCAAGTGCAATGTCACCTCAGTTAACTGCATCCAAGATTTCTACCAAAATGGAAATCTGAACTTTCTCTAGTTTCACCAACACAAAGTCAAACTAAGATTTTCTTGCTACAATTTCAACACTCTCTCTCAGCAAGAAAGGGATTATCAACCACCCCTATCTTGCACCTATGTACATCAAACTTCCCTCTTGACAAGGCCTTTGTCAAAATGTTAATGTGGTGTTCCTCTATCGAAATGTACTACAACAACATTATCTACCTCTACACACAATCCCTTAAATGGTAATACTGGATATCTATATTCTTCGATTGATTGTGAAAAATATTATGTTCAAAGAGCTTGATGCAACTATGATTATCACAGTAGATCACTGTTGGATCCATCATTTGACCAAAATCCAACAATTATCTTTCTCATCCATATCGCCTCACATGTTGTTTGACATGCAATCATGTATTCTACTTCTACCGAGTTGAGGGTCACAGATATTTTCTCCCTACTATACCAAGAAACCGTTGCAGACCAAACATTGAAAATTCCACCTAATGTACTCTTTCAGTCTGATGGATTCCCTGCCTAATCTGCATGAATCTGGATCTGTGAAATTATGAGGACCTAACCAAATTCTTCTAACTAAACCAAATTTATCATTTAGTTTAAACACAATAACAATGAAAATAATCTATTTATAGCTCAACATTTATTTGATGATAATATACAAGTAAATTCTATTTACAACATACTAAACAAGTAAGAAATTTCATTGCAACAATTTACATAAGTAATCAACAAATGGAAGAATACATGTATCAATAGTTTGGTTGGGATGCTCCTCACTCTATTGAGATGCTCATGTTTGGCTACCTGACTATATTTACCTCCCATCCAGGTAGGAATGATTTCCTAGCCCAGAGAACCTCCACAGGATCCCTAGCCCTTTGAGCCCAAGTCCAACCCGTTGTAGTGTGTCTGAATTAAAACCAACACTCTCAAATAGATCTAAGTTTGAGTTCTCTCATTTTTCTCTCCATTCTCTCCCTTCTCCTTCTCCACATTCCTCCCCAAAATAAAATCCTCCAAAGAAAAAAAAAGACCAATGATCTCCCCCTTCTCTTCTCATCCTCCTTCCCTTTATGTCTCTTCCTCTCATCCACTTCAACCACCTACCATCAAAGCTAGGAATACCTCTCCATCATTTTAATTTAATGATATTAAATTTCCTTTACATATCTTATCCCAAAACAAATTTGAGAAGACACCTTGGGAATAGAAATATTAATATATATTTCATAACTAAATTGGAGAAGACAACTTGGAAAACCTTGGAAATTGAAATATTTATATTTAAATTAGAAATAAATTGGATAAGACCATATCTTGTCCAAGAGTAAATTTGAGAAGATGCCTTAGGAATTGAAATATGGATATTTAATTTAGAAATAAATTAGAGAAGATCATATCTTATCCAAAAGTAAATTTGAGAAGACACTTTGGGAATTGAATAATAACAAATAATAAAATTCATATAACTAAAATAAAATTACAGATTCACAAGTGTAGGTATATACCAATACTACTTAATAATTATAAGTGAATATTTTCACTAATCAAAATTAGCATGATAGGATGAAATGGGGCATTACATACAACCCTCTTTCAAAAAACTTCATCCAAAAGTTAGAGTGAAAAGGACACAAGGAGTTCGAAAGAAGTTTGACAATAAGACATAGCAAAATAGAGAGAGATATAGTAGTCAAATTAAGTCAAACAATGATACCAGTTCCCATCAAGAGTCTCCAACTAACCTATAACCTCCTATCCTCCATAATCTACTTTCACTCCCATCCTATCCATCCTCTATTGCAATATACTATGACATCGATTATACCGATCTAACCACTAATAAAACTGATATGGCGAAAGTGTCAACTATATCGACCTAACTTCCCTAGTAGGAAACTGGAAATCATCATCACACATCTAGGGGAGTGTGTCCATCACTGCCCTCCCACGATTCCAGGCTTGGACGTTACACGGTGGGAAATGCCTCCACCCCTCCTCAAAACTAGGGTCAACACCCTAATATGAACCACACTACGGCGTTAGTTGGATACTTGTCATCGAATAATCTAGTCAGGCAGTCATGTCACCTATCATTTACACTTTATCCATGTCATAATAGTGCATATCAGGTAGATACAAAGTGCAATAGAACAATGTACATCATATGGTTCCTCGTTGAATGTCTAAACATTCCCCCATCGACAACATAGATCTTGGTTATCATATAGTTCTTTTGAATCTGCAGGTTAGTTCTCATTCATGCATATACATAACAACAAAATATATATAGATAAGTGATCTTAATCATCATTTTATTAAGTCTAGTATCTGCATACCAATTTTGTACTTCATAACAATACACTGGAAATAAATATTACATTAGATAAACCATAATTTTGATAAGTCATCCATTAGATAAATCATATCCCTTTAAGCCATAGATCAAATACTTTAATCAACAAAACCATAATTCATCAAGTTTTTTTCTTTTTTTAGTAATTTCATTTATTCGACTGAAATGCGTCAATATTACCAAGAGTTCATAGATAAAACACATGAAAATATAGATAGGGTCTCAATAGAGGTACTTATATAGGTCAAAATGGGCATCACAAATTGTGGAAAAGTGAGGAGTAGTCACAACATATAGTCTTTGCATCCTCCTAGGTATCATATACTATTTTAACTAAGGATCAAGGAAGCATGTTTATTTATTTTCATTTAACTATTAGAATACATGAATGCATGATATAAACACTTCCAAAGAGGTTAAGTATCTTTCAAATAAACTCCTAATTCTATATACATCTTATATCGTACATAGATAATTTTCCCCTAGATGAATGCTAAATATGATCATTGATAAACCGTTATCTGACACCCATATTTGTCCAATGAACTACAAGCACATCACTATGGAGCAAGTATATATTGTCTTTCATTCATGTCAATATTAAATTCTTATTTCCAATTTACATATTTCTTAATGTTTTTAAAAACTCTAGTTACATTTCGACAATCAATAAACACAATTTTTTTTAAATTATTTTTAACCCTCTCCAAAGGCTTTTTCTATCTATATCCACTCCACAAATACCAATAACACTATTAGTTTCTCCAACAAGTCAGTTGCATGCCTCATCTCACTCTACACATACACATTCTTTAACTATGGTAAGATTCTACTATGTTGGTCAAGTTAACCTAACTGATAGCACAATCACCAATGCAAACTAGCAGGGTTTACTAAATGAATTATTTAAAATTCACTCAACCATGGCTTTCTAAAGCCAAAATTTAAATTAAATTCTCCTTAATTTAATATTGTTTATATTCTGTTAAAGCACGAGCGTTGTTCTCCTTGAGGCACTAATGTTTCATCCATAAAAGTGTGAAAATTGGGTGATTTTTGTTTTTCTTTTAACTAAATTCGCAATTCAATCTATATTTTTAAAATTGATTTAATACCCAATTACATTTTTATAAAATTATATAGTATTATGCTTTATATAATTTTATAAATACTTAATAAATTTATAGTGTAAATTATATATATATATATAATTATAACAATCTCTTTTCACACCAGCTCATATCCTAGTATTTTTTTGATCAAAAGAAAATTTGTGCTCCTATGAAAATGTATCTTCCATCCATTAACATTTGTTGACAAGAAAAAATCCAGCCTAAAGTTTTTTAATCGAACAAACCCAAATTCTACATAAATAACTTATGCAATAAAACACCGTACGAAAACCATACTAACAACTATTGGGCAATAGAATACCATAGAGAAACCATACTAACCACTGGAGTAACATACAAAAACATTTAAAAGGGAAGAACGTGAGGATTAATAAACGAAATAAACCAATGCACCATACGATATATTTCTAATTGTTACTCGTCTCAAATATATTTTACTTTTTAGCTTTCTTCTTGTCCAAGCCTATTTTTGTGGTTGAGATTTATTTTATTGAGATTTTTTACTTGTTAATGTGAATCAGTTTATCTAATTTTCTAAATACTTTGATTAATTTGAAATTTACATATACACCATATTTATATAATTGTGACCATTTTCCTTTCATACTTGTTTATTTTTACACTTTATCTTTCTTTGTTTTTCTTTTTCTTTTTATTTTTAATTTTCCATTTCATGAATTGTGCTAAAAATTACTTTATATCTTTTTCTTTACAAATATGTGAAAAGTAATATGTTAAAATAAAAGTTAAAATATTATTTGGTATCAATTAGTAATTTGCCAATTTTTATTTCATAATATTTATTTATTTTGTCTATGGGGTTTTAGATAGATGGTGATTAGTGCTCTATTAAAGCACTCCATGATATGAAGTCACCGTTTCAGCTCCCCATGCGAAGTCACACTTTCAATTCCCCCCTCCCCATTATTATTTATTTATTTATTTTCAACCTTGATGGAATAATATATCTTCCTTTCTCAATAATGCTTCTATTTTTTTTAATAATAATGCTTCTATTTTTTTTAACATTAACTTTGACGATTTATATGCCCATACTTTCTGGGCATTTTTTTTTAAATATTAACTTTAACCATTTATATGCCTATACTTTCTCAATATTGTTTATATAACATTTTTTTTAATTAACTTTAGAGAAAATTCCCAAAAATATATTAACCCAAATATCCATTTTCTCAAATAAATTATATTCTTATGTTTTCAATTTTGTTTCTACTCACATACTCCACAAATAAAACCAAAATTGACTCTACTTTGGTGGCAATACCCACATAAATTTCTAATTCCAAGGATAATATTGATATTGACTTTTTTTTGTTATTTTGATTATGTTTGTACACTTTGTGTGTTTATCTTGGCTCTAATTTGATTCAATTTTAATGTTAACAATACCCACATTTTTATATAAATATAATTTTTAGAATACATATATTTTAGAATAGAAAAAAGTGAAAATTGAAATTTATAATTACAAGTGTGATATATAAATTGGAAATTTCTCATTAAATAAAACCAACACAAAATTGAACTGGTTACAAAACAAATAAAAAAGTACTAGAATGTTCCTAAATCCAACATTGTTGTCAAAGTTGTTAAAAATTTATGCTTGCTGAGTGCAAAAGCGCTAACTGAGTTATCAAAGTTATAGTGAGTAAAACCAAAATCACTACTTACAATAAAATTCTACATGGTCATTTCAGATGTTGTGATCTACACTTGAAAAAATCAAACGTAGAGTACCCATTTGTACTTGTGGAACAAAGAAAAGAGTAGGGTTGTGTGAAATAAGATTTCTTGTGCATGCCATTTCAAAATACTAAAGTAAAAACACTGGGACAATGACATTACAGTGGAAAAACACTAATTGGTTAAGTCATAAACAACACATCTAAAATTCTCCCTTAGAATCTCAGTGTTGGAATCACGGTGCTAGAAGTAACAACTGAACCAATAAAGAAGACTGTTGATTGAACCAAGAAAGAGGATTGTTGATTTTGAGCTATGGTAGGTCAAATTTCAAACATAACTCCATTGCTTACAAGGCTCCCACGTTCTTAGAGCGGATTCTAAAGGAGACAGCTATAATTATAGTACCAAGAAAAAAAAATCACGTTATGTTCATACAAAATAGATAAATATTAAAAAGTATAAGTTTATTTTGGTATTCTGTAAAAAAATTGTCTCTATAGATTAGATATCTACCTGAGTGTATTGTGAAAAGGAAGGTAATAATTCTCACCAAGCTCACAAAGCTATGACTAAGATCAACAATTTGCAGTCTATGTGAAACATAGAAAATGCTCAATAAGAAATGGGTATGCAAGAGAAAGGCCTTTGGCTCTATTGGTTTATGAAAATAGTTTCATCAAACATAAATCCTAGTAGTAGTGCATCCCATGCGACTCAATTTCTTTATTATTAAACAAATTTACTAAACAGACCCAACACCAAGACTACTTATATCAATACACTCCTCTCTTTAAGCGGGATACCACAATCCTAGAATGGATTTGTCAGAAACCCTAAACATCACATCAACAAAATTTCGAACTTCCATGTTCCCCAAAATATCAGAGGATGGAAAGAATAGATTTAATTAGTCTTCCATTTTCAGGCATTTTGATGCCATAACTGCTCTCTATCATCACAAATGATTGGAGCTTTGATTAAGCGAAACAATTCTAATAACCACTTCAAGATACCACTTTCGGTGAGAATCAAAGGAATGGACAAACTAAAAAGTTAATAATGAAATGAAATGCTTTTAAGCATTGAATTCAAAAATTTCTGCAACTTATTGTTCCAATCACTCCATATGTCAATGATTAATGTGACCGAAGAATATTTTGTAAGAAGCACCCAAATTCAAAGATAGAGTCTTCAAGTCTTCACATTTATTGTGGACTAATGAAGCACTCTCTACGTGGGAAATGTGGGGCTTCGCAAAAGACCCACAACCACGCCCACGCACCTCACCCTTCCTTCCTTGGGGATAACATAGGAGGTCCTGATCCTCGAAAATTTGTCTCTATTTTTTTTCTTTTCTTTTTTTCAGAAATAGGTTATGGAATAAAGAAAATAGAAGTAAAAAAAATCACTTTAAGAGTTCAATAAAGGATATTAAAAAGTAGCTACGGGCAATTTTTTTGTTAGGCCACTCTCAATAATTTTGCGAAGGTACAACGGTCGACACCAAAGGTAAAAAAAAGAACAGTCGAAATGACAAAAAAAAATATGAAAGCAACTTGAAGCAAGCAAAAATCCGAGAGGAAAATCCTCTCACAGCACAGAAAAGGCCCATGCCTTAAACCAAAATATTTAGAAGTTCCAAACTCAAAATCGGAGATGGAGAGGGAATTGGTACTACATATGAGGGTTCTGAAAAGTTTGATAGACAGTCTCTTCTGAAATATAGGGTGAATTATGTTATGAATATTCTATATGGTTCAAGAGTAGGTAGAATATATGAGATCATTTTTTCATTGTCAATCAACCAGAAGTGCTGCAGTCTAGCATTGGCGTATCAATTCCTGGTTATAATTTCAAACGACCCGCGTGATAATCAGTCATGAGGGCTCTGCCAGTGATGCTGCATTTTGAAGACTCAATGACATGTTTTGAAAAAATAAAGCAAAAAAACAAATCAAACTTCGAAAATTTTGGTATATGTAGGTAATTTATTGAACCCTTTCAAACTTTTGACAATGGCACCGGTGTTCATGAGGTCAACGGTAGCATTCAACTCCAGGTTTGGATATGTCACTTACTTATGAAGAAGAAGCTACGGAGAATTTGATTCCCATGGTGACATAAAGCTTCGAGGGAGGGAGGATTCCATTGACATTACACATTTTTGGAAGCGAAGAAAAAAAATATTTTTTTTACATTTCAAGATGTCGAAATAAATAGAAATGAACAGAATAATAGCTTTATACCCTAACAAAATTATTTATATGCATATAAGGATTTGAAGATGGTGCATCTATTCGATTAAGGGTTGTGGGACTCCCTTTAGCCCATTAAACTGGGAAATGACCACCTGGGTACTTTGTTATTGACTCATAATGATGGGTTTGGGAGTGGGTTTGGGAGAATTTGGAGTATCACATGTGGAAAAATAAATATCAGCACAGTGTTGTTATTGAATCATAATGACGAGTTTGGAATAATTTTGGGTATCACCAGTTGTGGGAAAAAAAAATATCAACATTGTTCCCGTCTTCTTCCTGGCTTCTAAATGCACATAATATAAAAGGTAAGTCCAAAACATTGGTTCCGGGTGTTGACTTAGGTAGTGTTATTGGTTTTGCAGGTGATGGGTTTGTAGCATCGAGTTATGAGTGTTGTTGCGATGTATATCAACAAAATGCTTCTCATACAAGATTCCATTTCAAATTGATTCTAGGATTGATTCCAAGGTGCTATCATTTTGCAGGAGGATAGCCTAGATGAAGCAAAACTTGCCAGGGTCAGATCTAATGGAAGGGATTATAAGGCCAAACTTAATATTGGAATGAATGTTGTCATGGAATCCCATGAAATGATGAGCACTTCTATCATGACACATAAGCCAATAGATAATAATAATTGTAATTACCTTTTGTGATAGATTCTATTCAATTTAAATATATCATCCAGACTTTGCTCACCTAAGGGTTACAAAGGTGTGACATATAGCTTATATAACTAAAAGACGAAACCTATGAAAGTTGATATTAGATAGGTTATCCACCTCTCCTCGTTATTTTTGTAGAGTGGTTAAGGGATACTGAAATTACATTGGGTTTCCTCTCGAGAATCTAAATCTCTAATGTGATGCTAAGAATTTCCAATAAGTAGTTGAGCAAGAAATGAGCTTCAAAAATTTCTTGGGTTACTAACATGGTTATCACTATGTTTGTATTAATGTTGTGTAATGGAGAGAACAGGGACATATGCTATATAATATAGCTAATTCATTTAATCTGAGAGTGGATTTCTTACAGGCATACAAGGTTACATAAGAATGTAACATACCCACAACGCATGAAGGTGGGTTTTTAGGGTCCAGATTTGAATATGGGCTTTGATACCATATGTGAGGACCTAACCGAAGTCTTCTAACTAAACCAAGTTTATCATTTAATTAAAGCATAATAACAAGGAAATATTATCCTATTTATAGCTCAACATTTATTTGATGATAATATACAAGTAAAATTTATTTACAACTTATTAAACAAGTAAAAGATTTAATTTCAACAATTTACATAAGTAATCAACAAATAGAAGGATACCTATATCAATAGCTTGGTTGGGATGTTCCTGACTCTAGCGAGATGCGCCAGATGGACTACTTGACTGAATTTACCTCCCAACCAACTAGCAATGATTTCCTAGCCCAGGGAACCTCCATAGATTCCTTGGCGCTCTAAGCCCAAGTCCAATCAGTTGTAATGTGTCCAAGATAAAATCAACACTGTCCAATAGATCCAAGTTTTAGTTCTTTCATTTTTCTCCATTCTCTCCCTTCTCCTTCTCCACATTATTTCCCAAAATAAAATCCTCCAAAGCCAAAACAAAGACCAAGTATCTTCCCATTCTCTTCCCATCCTCCTTTCCTTTATTTCTCTTCCTCTCATCCACATCAACCACCTACCATCAATGTCATGATGTAAAACCCTTCGTAAAAATTCCATGTAAAAAAATATAAGGCCATGGTTATGGGACACTAATTCCAAGCTGAATGGTGGGGGAAACATCCTAGATGATGTTTATTCGGTTTATTATGGCTAAGGAAATTGTCAAAGGCAATGGAAAAGGCTTTGGAAAGGAATGAGACATTTATTGGCATTTATTTATGAAAATAATGGAAACTAGGAGAAAAGGAAGGTGAAAGGTCACAGGTTGCATGCAAGGAGGAAATTGAAGGAAAATAATGGAAAATGAAGAAAATAGAGGTCTCATTAATAAGAAGGCTTTTGAGGATGAATAGGCAAGACTTGGTTAGTTTAGTGTTGGAGTTCTCTTCTATTCTCTCTCTCATACTCTTGGAGACTTAGAGTTTTCTTGGACCACTCTTGGTGGGTGTGGCATACTTGGATTCTTGGAGCAAGAAGGCATCGGGATCAGCAACTACATCATATTTTCTTGCAAGTACCAAGTTGTATGTATTATTTCTTCACTAGTTTTAGCATGTTTGGCACATGCATGTGGTTTCTTGGTTATGATATGTCAATGGCATGGAGGACTACTTGGATTGATAGTTGATTTTCCTAGCCTTTCCATTTACGGATATCCATGGTGATTATGGGTTTGCTTTTCATTGTTTGTTTTGGTTGGTTCTCATGTTTCCTTAGCTTAGTTTGAGTTATTAGTTCCTGGAAGCCTTGGTTGGAAAAATGCTTTGGAAGCCCTGTAATAGCTTGGGTTGAGTTGCTACACCTAGAATCCCTGGTTAGACAAACACTCTGGAAGTCCTGTAAAAGCTTGGGTTGAGTTACTAGTCGTGGAAGTCTTGGTTGGACAAACTCTCTAAAATCCCTTGGTGGGTTAAGTTATTAGTCCCAGAAGCCTTGGTTTGATAAACATTTTGGAAGCGTGGAAAATGTTGTGGGTTGAGTTACTATTCCTGGAAGCCTTGGTTTGACAAATAATCTAAAGCCTGACGACAACCATGGGTTGAGTTATTAGTCTTGGGATCCAGGTTGGAACAAATGCTCTCGAGCCCTTGAAAGTTGGGATAGAGACCAATCAGATGATTATTTTGGTGATGTCTGATTGTGAGATGGAATCATTTTTTGATGGGTTGAGGTGGATAGCCTTTGGAATCCTTGGATGGGTTTTAATTGATGTGTTCTATGAGATCCCACATTCATTCTTGGAATATGACACAGGGGTGAATGACTGAAGAGAGATTTAGCTCATCCATTCTACAGTCAAGTGGAACATGGAACTCCCATCTCGGATTTGTATTTTACATCATTAATGAAAGGTTATTTCTCCTAGTATTTCTATGAGTATTATGATGGAGTATTATGTATGTGTTTTATGACAGAATCCATGAGCGAATCTCATCATGTTCTTACTTGTTATTGAATGATCAATGTATTTATGACCTAATGGATAAAATGGAAGCTAATGTGATAAGGAGATAATGCTTCATAGTGAATCTCATATAAGTATGAGACCCTTATGCTCAGATATATTATTTACACCTATAGTTTGCATATTTACTAAGTGTTTGACAAAATGTTTGTTATGGCTAGCAGGAGTTCAATCAAGGTCTTAAATAAGTATTTGCTCTAGTACTGTCATTTCCATCTTATTTTACTAATTTGAATATATGGTTCAATTGTGGGTAGTGACCTAGGCTTTGGGCCTGAAAAAGTGGCTAAATATCATAGTTGTTGGAATAGCATTGATAATTTGGGTCTTTGTTCGCTAGCAAGCAAGCCTATGAGAGAAACTACAAGGTTATAGTCACATGCATGCCTGTCATGGGAGTGATTTTTCGTTTAATTAATCTAAATGCTAGGTTAACTCATGGGTTGGGCACCTGGAGTGGTGGATTAGTTCATGGGGGTCCTGAAGCACCTGAGGGAGATTTGTGTGTTATGTTTCTATTGATTCCATTTCCTTAAGGTTACCTAGCAAGTTGAATCATATCATAGCAGCCTCTCGTCGCATGTTTACCCCAGATGGTTGATTGCTTGGGTAGATGTGGGAGGAGGGTGTTATAGAGTGGTATTAGAGTATGGTTGTACTCTCCTTGGACTGTGTGTTGTTCATGATTTTACGTTGGTTTCCTATGTATTCCTTATACATGTATTCCATGTGCTTGTTTCATTTTCATGGTGTTGATCATGGTTGTAGTGATGTCTCCATGTGAAGGTTGAAGATGTTGTCGTGGAGTATGTCTTCATGTGTGTGTGGTTGACTATGCATGGTTATGCATGTTAGCGTTCACATGTTATCAAATTCATGTGAGGCGATTGTTGTTGTCATGCATGAGGTCATGGTTTATGTAGTTGAGATGGTCATGCATTGATGATTTGACTCTAGCTAGAATGGTGTGTACATAGTTTTTCACTCATGTGTTATATGTTTATATGTAATTGTTATGCATGTATAGTCTTGGTTATAGCTATGCATAAATAGTAGGTCAAAAATTCCTTCTGAAGTCATTATATTCAACTTAGGTCATCATGATGCTATTGATTTTTATGATGCTAATGTGTTGGTTGACATAGAATAGGAGATATAGATCATTAAAGTGAAGTTTCAGCATTGGACCTCGATGCAAGAGAATCATTTTATAGGTATTATATGTTTGGTATGCAGGTAAGTAAGATAAGGATTGTTATATGAATTAGGTTTATATACATTAGGTGTATGTATATGTCTTTTGATGTTATGGTTACATATATGATAGATGATAATTGATTAGTATAGTCATGTGCATGTGTCAGATAGTCAAGAATGATAATAACATGTGGTTGTATGCATTGCTATTGTTGTTTCATGTTAGATAACTTGATGATTATGTTACATGTTGTTGATAAGTATGTTATAGGTTAACTTGTGGTTGTTATATGCTAGTAACTTGATGATTATGGTTATTACATTAAGATATTTATGTTGTATGTCTCATACTAAATTGGATTGTCCTATGCATATGGTTAGGGTTACGACATTTAGGTACGAATCAACTTATTGTCACATTGTCTTGTACTAATCTAGACTAATCATACATATGTGATTGTTATGCATGAACGACAAATGTTTATGATCTTATAATGTGAACATGTTAGATAGTGACTATTATAGATATCATGATCTTATTTATGTTTGAGTTAATATCTTGTGAAGTTATATCATGCTAACTAGATTGATTGTGCAGAAAATATCACCTCCCCTGAGATACATTAAGGTATGAGTTTTCTTATGTCATATATTTGGTACCTGATTGTTTGATTATGTCGTTTAATTGATTTATTTAACATGGTATGGTTGCAAGTTGGTTGAATGTTTGATGAATTACATAATATGAGTATGTGTTCAAATAATATTTTTTTAAGATGGTTTTACTTATACATATGTGTGTAGGTTTTAACCCCGTACAAAAATTACCTGCATACGAATTCTAAATCATAGAAAAATAAACAATGCGAGAGCATAACACATAAAAACATATATGCACAGAGATTTTCCCCTGGATCCCAAAACCGAG